>WEIS01004565.1:8935-70427 GCA_013389965.1 Todus mexicanus | reverse complement strand
CACAAAGAAAAAAAAAAAAAAAAAAGGCCCACCTGTCCTGGGGACTTCACAAAGCAAGAGGAAAAAGCATGTCCTGGCACATTCTACAGCACACCGATTTCTTTTGCAGAGCTCCAATCAGTACACCAGCATATATGAAAAATACCAGTGTTGATTAAAAATTACATTACATGTGGAAATTAGGTAGTTCATAAACTGGTGTTTGACTAGACCCTTTGCTGAACATGTTTTAGCCAAGGGAAGCTTCTTGCACTGATTTGCAAGTCACAGAAAGCCCCACTGCTGCCAACATTTGAAAATAATTAAGTAGGACCTTTGTTGTCTGTGGAAAGAAAAGAAGCCAATAAAGACACATTTTTAGCCTCTTTTAAAGGATATTTGATGATCACAAGCTTCTCGCATGGATAAAGCTGTCTGCACAATGAAAAAAGGATGTCCACCAGTACATACGTACATGCACCAAGCCCTGTACTGAGGAATGAGTCCTGCATCATTTATAGCTACTCTACATACTTCATAATGTATGCATGGATGAGCTATAGCAAATGCAGTATACTGAAACTGCCTCATTTGTCCAGGCTAGTCACAATCATATAATTAAAGGATGGCCACAAAGAAATCCCCACTCAAACCACGGACAGCAGAAGAAGGTTAATTTTTTTTGTCTGTTTGATATGTGCTCACCTATTTACAAGTGAAATCAAGGGGCGATTTTCAGCACTTAAAAATCAAGAAATCTGAAGTGGGTCAAAAAAAGCAGCCACAGCATTTCACTGTAAAGTCACGCAACAAACCACAGGGCTAGCACCGCAGCAGAAGTCACTGTCAGGAACTAAACACCAGCTCAGGTTTTTGTCTTGGTTACAGAGATAAGAAGCCATTAGAAACACAAGTCTTCCTTTCAACTGATCAGTACTCCATCCTCAGAACTGAAAACATTTTGAAATGAAATCTTTAGTCATGAAAGCACAGGGCACTGAACACATCTTCTGGTGGTACAGTCCCTTCTTGCCACCCCCTCCTTCTCAGGACCCAGACCTCCTCAGCTGGCAGGAGCATTAGAAAACCCATTCTGTCACATAGCCAGAAATTTCTGCTCTCACTCCAAACACTGAGCTCGCTGTGCTCCCAACAAAGCAGTGTTCAAAACAAGCATTGGCATGTGCGTTTACGTGAAATGACTGAATGGCCCTGCAGGTTGATGAAAGGTTCTGGAGACTTTCACATACAACTGAAGTTGTCGGCTTGAACCCAAACCATATGGTATCATTGGTGTCTGAAACAGGCTGCAGCTGGAAGATTGCTGATGGCCTATCTAACAAAGCTGGTAGTATCGCTCTAACTCCTGGAAAACAAATACACACACTGTTTGGGGTACTTTGCACAAAAAGGCCAAGATTGGAAAGCACACTCCTTGTCCCACCAGTGCAGCCTGTGGTGGGAGCTGGTAGGGTCTTTACGTAAATACCAAGCCTTCCATGGATTGTGATATACCCTCCAAAACGAAGTTTTAATTCAAAATATCCACCATGTTACCATTTCATACAGTCCCATAAACCACCTACCACAGCCTTGTGAACTGGGGGCTTACAGATGATGCCGATGTCTCCAAGAGAATATACGCTAGAAGAGTCCATTTCTCCCACACCACACAATAAAATCCTGCTAATGTTAAAACTGAAGATCATCCCTGAAGAAGTAATAAAAGCCTCAACCAAACAACCCACTACCATCCATCTGTAATCTCCACTTCCCTCCATCTCCCAAGGCCATCACCAGTTCTGCGAGTCAAGTTTCCCATGACAGCTCAATGTTAGTGAACTCACTCTGACGCAAAACATAAACACAAATACATAAATTCCCCACCCCATTTGTCTGCATGCAAGCCCTCGGCCTGAATGAAGCAAAACCGCATCCCTGCTGCTCTAGCTCTCCCTGAAAATCACTTCTGAAAGCAAAGGTCTCCAAACCGGCCATGGTGGGAGTGCCTTGCAAGATGTGGCCAACCTGATTGTAAAGTTATACCAAACTCAAGCATTCAGATTAAATCTCATTTTACTGAGATCTTCAAACCTTCTACTGGCACTTAAACCAGTCTGGTTTTAGCCTGTTCTTACAGCCTCACACTGACCACCTTAAAAATCTTATTAACATGATGAAAAGTGCTCCCTAGGCCGTACTTTCTAACCAGCACCAAGCTGCTTGTCAGCCCTCACCCGAATGACAGAGAAATAAAGAGTGATCCTCCCTGTGTGAATTCCAGGCTTTGCCCCTGCCTCGCTGAGGCGGCAAACCCTGCTGGCTCGCTCCTGTTCACACAGCCCTGCACATGCTCAATAACACCATTGATTTTGTGCAGGCAGAGAGAATCCAATTTTAAAAAGCCACATTGATTCCCACCCATTAAAAACAGAGCAAGCTGCAGTATTTGCTAAATGGATAGAAAAAGACTGAGGTCAGGGTGGAGGGGTGGGAATAATGTCATTACCCCAAGCTCATTCTGAAGGACGGAGAGTTATAAAAACAGGCAATAAAAACAGTAACTGTTCGACTTTATGGTATTTGTCATAGTTTCTGAATTACAAAAATCGCAATTCAACAACCAGGGGGTGCCCAGGCGCAGAGACAAGGGACGTACAACAGAAGGCATCCAGGAGCATGTAGCTGTGATTAGTTGCATTTGGAGCATGAAGACGCACACGCACGCGGCAAGAGGGGGCACAGACACAGGAACTGAGAGAAAAAGAAGCCTCGCGAGTAATCTGTGAGAGCCCTGTCTGCTTTTTAGTTCTTTGTTTTAGCACATTAAACAAACAGAGCCATCGCACAGGTCACCAAGGACCTTCCTTCTGCAACTGTGGCCCCAGCTGCGCAGCACACAAAAACTATTATTATTCCCTAATGGCTGCACCTTTTGGACAATGATTCAGTGGTTTGTTGTGAGGGGTTTTTTTTCCCTCTCTTCCTTTTGTGCAGTGCCACTTAGTCTTTCGCTTCATTTTATGTTTTATTCGTACGCTCCTGAAATCTTCATGTAGTGACTAAAAATTCATGAGGCAGCCCTATGTAGAAGCCCTCACTCTCCCCTCCCACCCCCCTTTTTCTAACGATAGTGAGCAGCTAAGTATGTACTGGGCATATATCAGCGCTCCTACTGCAGCAGTGAGGGGGTGGGAGAAGCTGCGGGTGGGGAGTGTGATGGTGTTGCAGCCCTGGGGGTGCTTCCTCATCCCGCATCTGGGAGCACGAGCTACAGACTGTGCCAACATAGGGCACTGTGGCTCATTGGTGCCCAGCAAATATATCCCAGAGTACAGACACCCTGCGCTCGCTGCAGTGGCTGTTCTCCAGCTCAACACCGTGCACCACCCGACCACGAGCCTGCCTGTGCATTGCAGAGCAGTCACTCATTTCTTCAACTTCAGTCCAATGATGTGAACAGGCAAGTGCTTGCTAGCACTAGTGAGGCTTTCATAATTGGTCCCAGCTGGTTAGTTGTAACATGCCTTGTTGTTGAGCAACTACCTACTAACGCTGTCAGACATCCCCCAGTTGCATAAGAAGGGTTAGTATCATTATTAATTACAGCCTGCCACCGACCTGTGTCACGCTCTACAGATAAGAAAGCCTTTAAGCCCCTGGTCAGCCAAGGCCTCACTGGAAAATCTTGTGCCAGCTTCAAGGAAAGCAAGCTCAGACTGTAGCCACAGCAGCCTCCTGCCCTTTCTACCATGCTAGGGGTCTTGCAGCACCTCAGTCCTCTCTCCTTTTGGGGTCCAATGCCAAGGGCAGCAATCTGCCAGCCCTCCTGCCACCACACCAGCCAGCATGAAGAAACCCTGGCTCACCAGAGACATGCATGTGTGTGCACATGTGTATATACAGCGTGAGCATCACGAAGAAATGTACCCCAGTGCTTGGCCGCACCATCAATGAAAACTGCAACAGCAGCGCATACCATAGAGTGGCACAGCTTCGAGCATAACCTAAAAGCTCAGCAAGGCACCACAGTATCAAGCAAATGCCCTGTTCCTAGCATCAAAGGGAAAACAAGCAACAATTTGGCAATAACACCAGGGAAATATAATCAAAGTGTCTACTTCACAAGTTACTTGGGCCTACCAATGTCTCTGAAAACATAAGCCAAAGTTTGCAACTGTCCCCACACTCCCAGCTCTCACTTGCCCTGCAATTTGATCTTGTGTGGTATGGGAAGTTGAGCATTTTCTGCAGATAACCAACCAGCATCTCCGTCTTTCTGCCCCAACTCTGGGCTGCAGCGATAGCACTCTTACAAATATAATGTCTACAGTTATATTCTAAACACAGGATTCTTACATGACTTGAAATGCCATTTTGTGGGCAATAATCAGATCCTGTAGCCTCAGGCTAAGGTAAAAGCTGCGAGTGTGTCCAGGAGCTAGAGCTCCAGGGTTGCTCAAAAGCACAGACCTTGAACTGGAAATGAGTCACTTCAAATCCCACGTAAGACTGCACTGTAGAATTGGGCTGAGAGGAGTGGTCCACGAGGCTCTATCAGCTCAGCTGTCTAGAGCGACTCTGGCCTTTGCCATTCTCATCTTTCATCTGAACCTCTCAGGCTCTGGGTTTGCTCCTGTTGCTCCTCCCTTCAACTTCTACTTTGGCTGCCCTTCAGAGCCTGAGAAGGGCATCAAGGTGCTAGGAAAATGCCCTGACAACTAACAGGTGGGAAAGACACTTCTGCACTTCAGGCTGCTAAGGAGAAACAGCTGACAATTCCTCACCTCTCTGGAGAGGAGGCTGAAGGCCTGGGCTCATTCAAGGTCCAGGTAAGAGGACACTTCACCAATGCAGGGTGGCTGTCAACCGTGTCTTGACACTCAGCTGCCAAATCAGCAAATCGATCTTAAGATGTGGGTTATCTCACAATGTACAGCCAATGCCTCTGGTATCCACTCAGGAACAGCAAATACACTGCAATGCTTCATCCCCGTTAGTACCATTCCTCATTTTAGTGCAGCAATTCAAAACATGCTTTTAATGTTACCCATGCCTCTGGAAGCCAAGAGGGCCATTCACATAAGCTTAAGCTTCATTTGTTTTGCCAGATCTTAGGTACTGATGCTGAAAGGTAATTCTCTAAATCCAACTTCAATGTTTCAAGTTTATTCCCAAAGGATTCATGTAGACATAAACACACAGATTAAAACCAAGCAAGACTTTGGGGCTTCTTACTACCTTCCAAAGTAGCCAGGCACATGGATATTTTATCTCTCATATCTGCTTTCTTCCAGCTGCACAGTTCAGAGACTTCATACAGATTAGAGGCAAAGTTCAGACTAGCACTGACAATTTCATTTAATAAAAAAAAAAAGAAAGAAAGAAAATTGTGTTTTCTTATGTTCTCTCCTCTTTTATTGCTATTTTCAAAATGAAGAACAGACCCTATCAAAGTGCTAAGGGCTGAAAACATAACTCTAAACGATACGGGAAACCCAACTTTCTGCCAATCCATTTTTATCGTCTCTTTGTGGCCATAACAAAGCTGAGAACAAGAGCTAAACAATAGAGAAAAAAAGGAAAGAATAATTTCAATGTAATTTTTTTTGCTGAAAGTAACATCAGTGACAACAACAAGGATCCATTCAAAAGACGGAATGTTATCTTACAATCCAGTTAACATGTCTGCCTTTCTCTTGCTCATTATGTATCTTACACATCGAGCAATATTTTGACCTCACAAAGGAATACATTTGGAGCCAGAAACATCTCTGTACGCATATTGGCATTGCTAAGTAGAACCCAACCCGTGTTACCTTTCCCTTCCCTGGTCTTTCGTGCACCTGCCACGAGGAGATAGGCTATCAAATGAGCCTCCAGAAAAGCATTTCCAAAACCATCAATACAGCTATCTTCTGCTTTCGCTCAAAGAATCACACAATTTCCTAGATTGGAAAAGACCTTTAAGATCACCTAGTCCAACCATTAACCCAACACTGACAAGGCCTCCACTAAACCATATCCCTCAGCACTAGGTCTACATGACTCTTAAATACCTCCAGGGATGGGGACTCCAGCACTGCCCTAGACAGGCCGTTCCAATGCCCGATAAACTGTTCGGTTAAGAAATTCTTCCTAATATCCAATCTAAACTTCCCTGGGTGCAACTTGAGGCCATTTCCTCTTGTTCTATCACTTGTTACTTGGGAGAACAGACCAATCCCTACATCTTTACAACCTCATGCAACCCTCCAGAATCCAGTCCGCAAATTTAAGTGGCTAATAGTAGCAAGAGCTGTATTTTTGACAACTAAGAGGATGAGATAGCTTAGGTAAGTTTTGGTTTTGATACAGGCCTTCACCTTTGCTTCCTTTTACCTCCTGAAATCAGCTGGCAATATTTCATCATTAACGTTTTAGCATAGCAAACAGCAAATTCAGCTTGCCTCAGCTGAACCTGTTTACCTTTTAGATTTCATCTGTCCATCTTAATATTGTTGTGAGCTTCAAGGAAATACTCCATTTTCCCCTTGGATGACTATTCTCTGTTTGCAGTCTCCCACTGGCAAGTAAAACACTCTTAGCCAAAATAAATTGAAACTTTTCTGAAGCCATCAGATACTCCTTCCACGCCACTGCCCTGGACTTACTTTCAAGTGCACAGCTCTGCACAGAAGCAACTAGTTGAAACACAAATTCTTACCATGATGGAGCCGAAAAAGGCCATCAGCTTTCCTTCTGTATGCCAGCTGTCACATTAACGGGCATAGTAGACGTCACAGTCATGTGTACCATTATACTATTACTCTTTTGTTTAAGGGCCTCAGCCACAAAAATCTTCATGTGTTAGGCGCTGGAAACAGCCTCACTTCAGAAAACATGGAATTTGAGGAGAACAGCGTAAGGTGAACAGCAACAGACATCTATAGCTAGATTGAAGAGGACAGAGAGAAAACATGGCAGTGCTCAGTAGTATTATGACATGAGATCCAATCATATGATCTGCAGTTAAAACACGCCTCATTGCAGTATCTCTCCTCCCATTGTCGAGTTCACCGAAACATTGCTAACTTTTCCACGCTGCCTCTACATGAGCATCAGCTGCTGGAATGGACAATTCTCCTCCTCCTCTTAAGGTTTCAGCTGGTGAGCTTCCTGGGCTCAGGAGCTGCACAAGCCATCAGAGTTATCTGAAAACTGTCCCACGCCACTCAAAAAGGTAGAAGTTGAGTAATAATGCTACAGAACTTTCATCACTTTTCATGTCTCATCCCACCAAGGGTACCATTCTCATACTTGTGAATCCTTCAAATGAGCTAGTGATTGGCAAACAAAAAAGAGTTAACTCAGCTCTTTGAACTGTAAAGTTTTCAATTCAGAGTCACTTCAGTTAGATTCAGGCCCAAACCCTCATGCATATATCCCACCTCCACCCGTGAGCAGGAGCCTTTGGACACAAATGGTAGGTTTGGTAGTGAACAGAAGTCTGCTACTTTCTTACTAATGCAAACCAGCAGATGCAGGGACAGAACCTGAACATGCATCCAAGCATCCATCTCATGCAGTCACAGCAAAATAAAAGCATAACCTGTCAGCACAAAATAACTCACGGCTGTGCAAGTAAAACAACAGCTGTGATTACTCCTGTCCTTCCATAAGTAGAAGATGGAGGTCAAGCTGCCACCAAGGGACTCACAGATTACCTCCCAGCTATCACAAGAGAAGCACACTGTCCTGTCTGGAAATTGCCTGCCTCTTGTTTTGAAGTCTCCAGACAGTGAGAAGGGTAAAATCTCATTTTCTCCCACAACTTTCCTTACACGGGGAACAGCAACTTCTAGGTAGTCATCACCTGTAAGAAGATTTCTTCTCTACCATTCCCCTTTCTCAGTTCGTAGAGGTACTTCCCTTCTCTTTATTCCTCTTACAACTGAATATTTCTCACAGTGTGTGTATATATATATAGGCGCACACCTCTTCTCTCCTTTTTTTTTCTTGTAAAGCACCACAGAATAACTGTATGACCTGGCCTTAAAGGCAAAGGACATTTCCTTGACCTTTCTCCTTAAACAGGTAACAGCTGTTGCTCTAACTCAGCTTAAGTCAGGCTACAAGATTAGTGGTTTTCAAGCAAGACAACCACTCTCAACCACTTGAGAGTTGCTCAATTCCCCCCTCCTGAAAAAGGAGGCAGCTACTGAGCCCCCACCGAAGAATTAGGTGCCTTTAGATTAGCTTAGGCTAATTTGAAGCATAAGTGTAGCAAAGTGGTTTGAGAAGTTAAGACAGAAACTTCAGAGAGTGAAATCACAGAATTCAGGGATCTAAAGCTGTGGAATGTATAACCCCATACTAATCACAGCATCTTTAGGTAAATTCTCTCTTCTGGTAATGACTCATTCATTTATAAACCAACATCAGTCACTCTTCTAACCTCATTGCCAATAAGCAGCAGAGCAGAAACACTTTTCAAGCAGAAAATGCTCTTCAGCGTAATACGGCTTTTCAGTCCCACTGTGCTGGGGCCTAAAACTTGTGAACCTAATGAATGCACAGACATACTAGTAAGCTTCCTCCATGTTATGCTTAAATCTCTCACCTGCAGTGAGCAAATGTGCAGGGGGAAGCAAAAACCCAACAGGATTTAAATGCGTGCTACTTGAGCAAAGCATCCCTGAAATCCTGTGCAAACTGTGTTGCTAATGCTGCTTTTTCATATTCAGAAGTACAGATGATGAATCTGGCTACTCGTAATTCTTATTTTCACACTTGGAGCACTGATCTCACACCAATAGCCTCTCACCTCCTTCTGCTTTTCAGCAGCCACCACTCCCCTTAGCCAGCTACTGCCTGACCCAAACATGCATTGAAACAAGAAGAGAAAGATGTGGCAAATCGTACTCCAGTGGGTGACTGCTGTGCATTCTCCTTCACTGGCCACCTATTGCTGGAGTAACGTCTGTGGGTCACCACACCACTGTTGCGACGAGTGGCTGCTGCTGTTCCGTCATCGAAGCTGAAAAAAAGAGCACCCCTTCCCCGCTCCATTTCCTTTGCACTTGGTGAGGAAGCGACTTGAGTGGGAGGAGAGAAAGGAGAGCAAACACAAAACCACAGAAGCAAGCAACTAGGAGCAGAGACTAAACTTTATGCCTTTCATATACATGCAACCAGCAGACTTCTATTGCAGCAGACTCGTGTTCTAGCCCTGCTAATTGTACTGTCACTCATAATTATCACTGCAGAAGCCACTGCTTGTCACCACACTGAGCTAGCTGATTTCCTAACCCCTGGTCCTGAGCACAGTTATCTTTACCGAAAGACCATGTTGTCTTTCATGTGCAACAGAGATGGAGTCTGAAGTGCTACAGCCAATAGCTGCAATAGGAGGGGTTTGATTTCTCTTAGGTAAATAGCTCTTTCTAAGTAAAACAAGCTAGCCATTTGCAGCTGTTTCAGACCTGCCCTGGTACAGTAAATATGAGAGTGACCTTGATTTTTCACATCGTTTTGCCAGGCTGCAGCCTTAAAGGGACTTACTGTGCTTATAGAGCTCGGAAAAAAAAATAGACAGCAGGAAATCCTGTGACAGGCTTGTTTTGATGATCACATGAGAGAGACAGTAGCAGGAGAAGGGAAAAAAAAACCCCATGGAAAAAACCCTAAACCCAAGAACACCTGTGGCTAACCTGTAAGTGGGGAGACTGGGACTTCTGAGGCTCTCTCACTGATCCTCCCCACGTTACTGAAATGACTCTGGCAGCAAGTGTAGAGAAAGTAGGGATTAGTTTAGGATTCAGTGCTGGGTCTAAACGAAAAAGGTTCGGGGATGTTCACATCAGTATTTCCCAGATGACATCAGGTGGTAGTACACAGACTGGCAACTAGTGTATTTGCACACTGCCTCCTTTCTCCAAGCTGCCTCGAAAGTGTACGGGAACTCCAGCTCAGCTGCGTTTGAAGTGTATTTGTTTCCAAACCAGAATTTGTTGCTTTTGGGGAGGTCAGCTCCAGGCAGAGGACCATGTGGCACTGGGTGCTGTGAATGCCCACAGAGGGAAAATGTGCTTAAACAGTAAAGTTATGGAATAGAATGGGTGGAGGGAAGAGGAGCACCATTCTCCAAAATCAGATCCCTCCAGAGCTGATGTGGAGAAGGGTGAGGGTGAGCTGCCTGAGCATGGGCAGGACACCTGTGTTAGAGCTGGTGGTTGACTACTGAGCCCTGGTTAGCAGTCCCCACCACCACAGCTCTGCTCCTGCTCCTGTTCCCGCTCCCTGCCTGCACAGCAGTGCCCACGCTGCAGGCAGCACCACTGATGGTGAATGGTACTGCCAGTATCCAGAGGGTTGCTTCCTCTCTACAGGGATCACTGTGTCAGCCTTGGGAAAATGCTCTTATTTTAGAAGCAAATTCGTGTTTACTTTCTTTTCCCTGTCTTTTGCTTGCCCTTTTGCCCACCTGCCATGTTCCTAAAAGAGGGATCTTTGAGGGAGATCTTTGAGCCGTTCAACTGCTCCCAGTGCTTATCCCCTCATCACCTGAGGCCATCATCCTGCCGCTTGCATTGGTCACATGGGCAACCTTATCCCTTTTCCTCCTATCTCCTTTCCCTCCTCACAAGGGAGATTGTAACTTCAGGAAGGGAAAAGAAACTGCTGGAAATTAGGAACTCCTGAGAAACAAACTCTTTTTCATGCAGGTATCTCTAACAGTGATGACCAAGGAAAAAGCAATGTGGGATGACAGGTTATGGTTTTAAAAAGTGGCCCAAAGCCCAGATTTCAGGGTGCTCTTACGGTCTCTGGTTGTTCCAACAATTAATGGTGAGTGTGGCAGCCAAAAATCTTTTTACTTAATTTTTTGTTGTTGTTGTTAATCTGTGCTTAGTGAGGCTTTGCCAAACAGTTCCCTGGGGTGGTTTACCTCATGGTACTATGGCAGAGGTTCTACAACTCCAGCTGACTGGTGAGGACCAGAGCCCCTCACGTCTGGGGTGGTACCAGCTGGTAGAAAATGAGTGTTCCTGACTCTGATTACCTGCCTGTAGCCGCCTTTCGTGCACTTGTCTCTGATCTACAACACCCCTAAAGGACTGAGCCCTGCCTGGGGACACACAGGTTCCTTCCTTTCCAGCCACCAAGACAAAACGGAGATCTGCAGAAGGAATAATTACTGACAGTTCTCTGTCTTTGCCACATAGAAGCTGTTTTCAGAGAGGGGAGATGAGACAGAAGGGACTGGCTCAGCACTCAGATGAGGTTATTTGATTTTCCACCACTCAGACATGGATGAGCCAAAGGGAAGCAGCACAAGACTTCTGTCCCCTCTCAGACTAGCGACAGCTTCTCTTTGTTGGGGAAAGCCTCCCTGTCAGGTTCTTTGCAAACAGTCCTTTGTTACTAATATTCTTGGACCCGGAGGCACATAGCTGGGCATATTTTATACATTTGGTTAATAAAAAAAGCAAAGCCCTCCTGTGACAGCCTTTCCCAAGCCATGCAGGGATGCAGGGCTCGTCTCCAAGCAAGGCCAGCACCACATGCTGGAGCCAGTCAGGGAGATGCTGCTGTGTCACAGCAAAAGGGGCCGACCACTAACTTTGAGAAGATAAAGGAGGAGCTGGTGTGTCTGCTTTGAGCAAAATAAAGAACACCTAAGGAAATGGTAAGAAGGTTTCAGCAGAGAAGTCTCTAGGGAGACTCCGGTTTGAGGAGATTGTTCTGGCTGAAATATAGGCTCTTCTGTTTTAAATCAGACCTCAGAAAGGGAGTTATTTTGGAATATGGAGTGTGTGTGCTCTGTTGGATGCACCACAGGCACAACTCCAGTTTACCCCCCCTGCTCCGAGGTGATTGACACACAAAGGAATTTGATGAAGAACTATCTTTGCTGAAGTTTTGTAAATAAAAAAACCCAACCTGGCCTGACTATCACAAAAACGGCACAAAGCTAAAAGCTTTAAGCAGAGTATCTGTTCCCTTCCAAAGTTCGGTGGTGTGGATACAATGAAACAGATTCAATTAATCCTGATGTTGGTTTTGAAAAAAAAAAAAAAATTGCTGAATTTTGGTTCTGAAAAAAACAGTTCCAAACTACAAGTGTCCTTCGGAAAGAAATGAACAACTGCTTAAAACAGCATAGCTTGAAGTCTGCTTCCTCCATAGTCTTCTGCAACGTATTGTCTGTTTTGCAAGGCTGCAGTCCTACCAGGCATGATCATCATTAACTGAAACCAAGCACGGACTTCAGCAATGAACTTGGTGGTTTCACTGCAGTCCTCAGAAGAAACCTTCTTCCTCAAACTGTTCAGCTATCCTGCTCTGTACCTTGGAGAGGCAGAGTCAGTAAAGCAGTGAATGTTGCAGGTAGGATTGAAGCAGACTGGCAGAGCCATGAGGCTCCCACAGCTGCAAAAGCAGTCAAGTCTGAGATAGAGATGTTTTTGCAAGTCCGGAATGGTAGAAGATTTTAAAATATAAATGCACTAACACTGTTATACAAGGGCATCACAGATACCAATTCACTGAGTAAACTAATAAGTATAGCCTATCCCTGATACCATTATTACTGCCTCATTTAAAGGGCAGTTTTGCCCAGAATGACACGTACTCTGAGTCACACAATGGGGAAGAGGTTGTGATGCTGCTCGGGAACATACCTTGCTTTGGCTCCCTGTCAGCATGCCTAGAAGACAGGTATCTGTCATGGCACAAGGTCTACATGTGGCAAGACAGACCCAGTTTGGACCCTTGCATCCCTCAGGACTCATATTCACCCAGCTAAGTAAGTACAGTCAGATAAAAAACACCCCAGCACATAGCCTCACTACATACTACACCTGGGTAGCTGAAACATGTGCATAGGGCTCTACGCCTGCCTATTTTCTTGCAGTGTCTGAAACTAGACTGATAAACACCTCTTCAAACTGATACTCAGCTCAATTCCCTGTTACCCAAACATTTCATCAAAGGCTACTTACCTACAAAGCAGACATCTCAATCCAAGCCAGACACACCACATACCAAAGCCTTTTGAAAACAAGGAACCAAAACTACATTTATCCGTTAATAGCGCAGGCGTGACAGCCATTATTTTATGTCTGCAATATTTTGAAAATTCTGAAAGACTTAAATCTCATAAGGTGATTGTGCCACTAATTAGTGAAATGCTGTCATCTCTGGAGTGTAACACAGCAGCTGTTTCAGCTGAGCAGCAGCGAAAAGCCAAGAGGGCAAGGTAGCATAGTGGTAGTGCCCCCAGGAGAAGCTCTCCTGCTCCGAGCGTCCCAGCACTGCCACCTCATGCAAGGGAACCGCTTTGATTCCAGCAAGGGAGGACCACAGCTCTACCCGCCACCCCAACCACCACCTTTCCCAGAGGGTAGCAACTCCTCATCCACCTGGGTATATGAATGTGAGCTCTAATGGAGAGGGCATCTGTTGCAGCCTGAGCCTTGCATTTCCCTGGGTGTGGGTTTTCCTGGGAAGCTGCTCATAAAATGGACTACCAACCCAGAAGGGATCTCTCTGGTCATTCATCCCTCTGACTTCCTACAAAACGGAGATCACAGAGCCTACATCAATGATCTCCCCTTCAAACTGCACCATAAAAAGAAAAGGGAAAAATAAAATCCCATGAAGATACCCCGTGACACAGTGGCTATCGCAGCTTTTTGATCGGTTGCTCTGTGAACAGAGCTTCAATTCTAGCCTGAGCATGTCTGGCTAAAACTGCCAGCTGCAAAGCCTCGCTCCTGCACTGCAAGCTGGGAAGAGTAGCCCTTCATTGGTAGCTTTGGTTTGTCACACAGGCATCTCCAGGCCACAACTGCATCACCACGTACCTCCATGAAAGGTCACTGATCAGGCCCAGGCTGACTCAGTTAGTGATAAGTGACAAGACGAAGGACTACAGTGACTAGGGGGCAGGCTGGGACCACTGTCCCAAGCAAGGGGGAACACTTGGACGACCACCAGCCAAGTCCTACAACACGCAGGCTAAGGATGCTACATGAGAAGCGCTTTGCACCACAGCAAATTTTGCACCACAGGCTGAAGATGGGTGGGAGGAAGGAGGCCGATCCCCTTCACAGCACTCCCCCTTTTGGATGACAACTCTGACCACAGTACTGACAAAATCCCTGACTTGGCTGGAGCAGCAGCCCAAGGAGAAAGAGCATGGAGTTTGTTTAGAGACATTTCTGTCTTCCACCTCCAGGAAAAGAAAATAGGCCTGTCATTTACAGGAAGGGGGAGGCTTTAGATTGCTCTGAGAATGAGCAGGACTCCAAACAACTTTCCTCACTTGAAAGGATTTGGCCATCACACTCCTGAGAGTAGTGTTAAACAACACAAAAAAAATAAGAGTGAAAAGAAAAAGCAAGTTTTTAATAAAACATGGGGACGACCTGGGAATTTGCTCCGAAAAGCCCATGATAAAAAAACCTCCAGCTAAGAGCCGACCCCTACGTTATATTCCCCAGTACTCTGCCTCATCCTTCCTTAAAAGCACAGGACACAGGGCTCCTGTTACTTCTGTGGCATGCCTGCTTATAGCCTGAGAGGTTTTACTCTGAGGAAGCTTTTCCTTCACGTTCAGTTTAAATGTGTCATTTCTTGAAGTCATCCCCTTGTCTTTCATACTCCAGCAAGCAAAACAAGCGTAAATTAAATGGAAGACACATGAAATCTTTATAAAGCCCAGTGTTTCTCCTAGCATGAAAGTTGCTTCTCTTTGGAGTGGAATGGGTCTTTACTTTGTGCTGTATTTTTCCCCCATCATAAAATGAAGAATTTAAATTTTCCTCATGACTTGAATTTAGCTTCATCAGCAGCCCCCTGCTGATGTAATTCAACCCAATGAGAATTTTCTTCTTTTTTTTTTCCTGGTGAGTTGCTGCCCCTTTCCCCCTCCTCCTATCAATTCAGGCATGGAAAACAAGGGAGGAATTAGACAGACAGAACTTATTATCTAACAAGCTGCAACTTCGGACCAGGCAGAAATAACATTCAAAATATAAAAAGCAAATTTTATCAAGCCTTTTCCTCCCCAGAGACTGCCACAAAAATATTCCTTGTTTGTCACTGAGAATGAACCATTTTTCTCTTTCATTTCTGCTTTCTGTCACATATTTCATTTTGGCTGCCCCTTCTGTCTTTCAGCTAGGGACCTGGGCTGCTAATGCAGAATCACAGATAACTCAACAACAAAATGCCTGTATTATCTTTTTTTTTTTTTTTTCCTCCTTCTAGTCTGCCAGGTAATTGCAACCCTAAAAGCTTTTGCATATTTACCACAGAAACATGTATCTTCTGGAGGATGAGACTGTCATCAGGTAGAATATTTCATTTAATAAGCCTCTTCTGAGGTATAAACTAGGGTTGGGGATTTTTTTTCTGGCCTCCTTCAGAGCAGAGGACAAGCAGATAAAAATCAGCTGCTGCAGTGCTACACTGTCAAAGTTCCTGTTCCTGTGAAAATTAACTCTTCCCAAGCTCAGAGCTCACGTGAGCTTTGCCACTGTAATGATTATGAAGCAAGAAAAGGGTATGTTAGCAACTCATGTCGGGTTTCTGTCCCCCATCCTCTCCCATGTATAGGACAGATTTCTTTCTTATTTACAAACAGAGCAACTACCCTGCTTTTCTGTAACCCATCTGATGAGCTGTGGATGCTGCCAGGACTGATTCTCATTAGATCAGTCATCAAGAAGGATCACATTTTCCCTCTTTGCCCCTGTTTCACAGAATTACAACAACAAAAACATTGCCTGAACATTTCTAAATTCAGCTGTCATTTAAATTCCCCTTCCCTCCCCTCCTCCCCTATTTTACCCCACCCTTGAGATAGGAGTAGAATTGCTTTTCTTGGTCCTTAGGATGTTGAATCAAGCTGACTGGTACCAAAGTGGGGTCTGAGGAGAACATCTACAGAGACACTTTGTGTCTTGGGGTCAAGACAGATGACCTTCCAGGGGTTATGAGAAGAGGCTGATTTGCTGAAACTGCTCAACAGAGTGAAGAGGTATATAGATGGTTTGTTCACATGTTTCGCTTCGGATGCACCTACACAAAGATGAGAACTCCATCCTAGCACGTCACACAGTTGTAGTAAAAGGACCATGAGTGGGAAATGACTGTCCACAACAGGTCCTCAGCCAACACTAAACTATTGACAATACTAATTCATCCTTACCAACAGCTTCCTACATGGAGAAAGGTGTCTCCAGCCTGGCCAGGTTGCCCGCTCGCCTGGAGCAGAGCCAACCGGAGCCAGCCAGAAACCTACCATTGACTTTAGCAAGCTCCACAGCCTGTGTGAAAACTACTCCTTGACAAAGCATCTTCTGCATCCATACAGTTTTCCTGATGACCAACATTATTCTTATGAAGTCCCTGGTTTCACATATGAGTATACACTGGAAGACACAGCTGAAATACAGATTGACTGTTTAGGTTAAAGTCTTTCTGAAACCAAGAACCTACTTGCATTGACTTGGAAAGGACATGTGGACTCTCCAGACACATTCCCTCTTCTGGAAACAGTCCCAGAGAGAACAAAGTACAGACAGAGGTGAAAGGCTTTCTAAATCGTAACTGGCAAAAGGCTTTCTAAAGTGTGACTGGCAAACTCTATTTTTACAACATTTTATGGTTATTTACAAATTTACAATGGTTTCCAATGCAAGCAAACTTCAAGAGGTTAGGATACCATTTTTTCCTGTCACCAACAAGCCATTCTAAGAGCCATCCCAGTCAGGACTAAGGAATGACTCTCATTCATTTACAGGAATGTAGGAAACTTCTCATAGGTAAAATACTTCTCCTTGCAATGTTATGTTACGTGGGCAGTCTCTTACCTGTAATATCTGGATTGAAGGTAGGTAGAACACACAGCTTTAGACACATGGCTAGCTGAACCAAAGTCTATGACCTTGACCCTATATGGCTGTCGGGATGGGTCTACCAACATGATGTTCTCTGGTTTGAGATCAGCATGAATAAGTCCCAGGCTTTTCAGCTTCATTAGGGCAGTTGCTACCTGCTGGAGAATTGGTCGAATGTACTTAAGGGGCAAGGGACTGAATTTGTTTTGTTTTAGGAAATCATAGAGGTTCTGCTCCAACATTTCAAAGACCAAGCACGTGTGATTCTTGTGCTGGAAGCACTCGTATGCACGGACAAAGTTGTAGTCATCCGCACTTTCTGTGCTGAGACGAGCCAGGATGCTCACTTCAATCTGGCCTTGCCGGGCATAGGAAGGATGGTTCTTTAGGATCTTGATGGCCACGATCTCATTAGTGCCACGTTTCCAGCATTTGACTACTTGTCCAAAAGTTCCACGGCCAAGAAACTCTAACACTTCGTACGTGTTGGTCATGGAACAGAGCACCTCATGTTGCACCAGCTGGTAATCCCCTTCGCTGTTGGAGCCACTGTTTTTGGAGGTGGCTGTGGAGGTGGTGGCGGTGGCTACAGTGGCCCCACTGGCATTGTTCTGAATCATTGGTGGATGCTCTTCAATGATCTGCACGCTGCTTGTGTTCTCGATCTCCTCACTCTTGCGCTTAAGTCCACATTTTTGGTAGGTGTCCAGAAGGCTCACAGTGCTGCGACGCATCAGGTTGTGTGGTCCGCCCAGTGTTTGCCCAGACACTGCAACCACACCAGAAGTGCTGTTGGCGGATGTCACCACGATGTGCCCCGTGCTTGCTGGGAAGATGATGGTCTGCTCGTAAGGGATGCTTGGGTTGGGGATCTGGAGGGAGGCGTTGACGGCTGCTGCGGCGGCTGCTTGGGAGGACTGCACGTTCTTGCTCTGGCTGTAGACTTTGCTGTGTGTGCCGTACCCAGTCATATCCCAGTTCGAACTCGGCTCCACTTTCAGTTTCTTCACGCTACAGAAGGCACTTGACTGAAGGGTGTGAGGAGAGAAAACTTGCACATGCGAGGCCATACCTGCAATACAACATCAGAATGAAACCACAGCGTCAAGATGCCTTCCTCGGCTATTTTCATTTTTTCAGTGGCAAGAGGGGAAAATGGGATACAGCCTTCAGATACAGCACACGCACACACACAACATCCAAGTTCTTCCAGAAATATGTATTCAACACAAATAAAATATTATGCTCTAAAATAAATCATTACCCCTGACTGAACTATACTCACAACCACCAAGACTCGTGTTCTCTTGTTCTTCCCCTTCTCATTTTTAATAACAGGAATGTAAACGTTATTTTTACCTCCTCTGCCTAAAGAGACTCCTATTCCCATTGTCTCCAGGAATATATCTAGCTCTCAGGAAGAACTCATGTCAAATACTGCAAAGTATTCTGCCTATGAAAGCCAAATCTCAAATCCTCAGGCTCATTCTATATTAAACAGTTTGGTGGATCTGACTTAAGCCCGCAGTTTAATCCCATAAAACCACTGGGTAGCTTCTGGCCTGCTACAGAGAGCCAGGACAGGACCAGAAGATGATACACCGTGACAAAATAGAGGTGCATGGACAAAGTTGAGGAGCCTGGACAGAAGCAACAGATGATGTTTCAGGTTGCTTGCCAAGTCTGCGTGTGGGAATTGTGCACAATGCTGGTCTGTGCTCAGGGACACTGGAGATGGGAGTTACACAACATGAGCTTCACTGTGTGCTCTCAGTTCTCCCAGATTTATAAAATTGTGTTCATTTATTCTTACTCACAGTGACAATACCATCACTGGAAAGCAGACCTCATGGAAATGAGTGGCATTGTTAATGAAGCAACATACATATTAGCATGTGGCAAAACTAAGTCCTAACATAACTTTACTTTTTAAGAAAAGACATAAGCATATTTTACTGCAGGCTGCTTTGGTTCTAGAAGAGTTAATGATCTTCTACACCTTTATTTAAAAAAAGCAACCCACCCAATGAACAAAAAAAGAAACCCACAACCTCATAACCAAAGTGAAAAATAAAGTATCGCTGAGACAGACTTACTGAAGGATTCTGAGTAATATTCCACTGAAACAGAAAATGTTCCTATTCAGAAAAAAAATATGTGATCCACAGAGAAGAGAAGAACATCTAAGTCCTGACTTGCTGCCAGTTTTCCCTGCCCAGGGTAGGAATGGTACTGCTGGGGCAAAGGTATTGTGAATGGCACAGATCTATGGGGATTTTAGGGGAAGGAGTCAGCGCCCAGTGGGAGTTAAAGCAGAAAGACACAGCCTCCTTCATCCTTCTATCTGTCGTCAGTGTTTCTTTTTAATAAACCAGAATGACTTGGGAAGAAAAAGACAATATGCTGAGCTGGCACTCTTGCTGAATTATTAAGCACAAACATAACCTTGACTTGCTTTCAACTTTAAAAAGTTAAAAGTTGAATGAATGCTTCAGCGACAAAACCACAACAAACTCCGCAGTGCACATGGATGACTTCTTCGTGTGGAGACCTTGTCTCCCTTTCCTAAAAGAAACCCATGCTCCACTAGTCCGTATTGGTCTTTGGAAGGTTCTCTGGAGCTCGCATGTACATGTATGCACTCACACGTATGCACGTATAAATGTATGCACCCATAAAAAATACTAGTTACTTCACACTTCCAAAGCTCAGTAACGTGGTCAAGCAAACACACCTAGAGACACCCTGCACCAACTTTCCAGTTCATTCACTGCAGCCCAGAACAGCTCAGAAGAGGGGCGCTGTGGTGAGTCAAAAAACACTGTATGTAGCTCCACATAAGCATTCTCTCCAGTTTGCTTCAACATGCCGACCTTCACCCCTGCCACAGTGATGAATTTATGAAGACAAGGCAGATGCAGAAGAAAACCCCTATGAGGACATGTGGGGAAACCCTCACCCCTGCTGGAAAACGCAATGCAAAACCCCACTAACTCCGCTCCAGCAATGAAACCCCGCAAATCGCAGTGTGCCCTTCTATGCAGACATGACCCCTGGCTTTAATAGGATTTCTGATGCTGGTTTGTTGCCATTTGTATTAATTCCCCCTCATCAGCCTCCTTGGCAGCAGTTTCCAAGATCCCTGCAACTGGGTCCTCAGAAACCCCTCCAGCCCCAGTTCCCTGCCCCTTTAACTTTCCATGGGGTGATGATGTTGCCACGAAAGCCACAGCCTGTGGCATGCAGCAAGCTTGCAGAATCACAGCAGTATTACTCAGTTTGTCATCCTGGACGCAGGTATTGTATGTGAGGGAGCTGAAACTGTTTGTTTTTCCACTGATTAAGAAGAGTCACGGTGTTCCTTCTGGTACAGTACCGACCTGCCTGGAGAGTGGGGTTGGTTTGATGTATGTTTTCCCCCTGGATGTGAATAATAAAGCAGATGTAATTGGTAACATATTGTGGACCTAGCAGAGGAGTAATTTATAGCTTTATGGCTTTCATTCCGTAGTGTGCTTGAGCAATATCTCTTCATATAAAATAAAAAGGGAAAAACACGATTGACTCAGAACAAGAGAGGTTCTTCTCACACGCTCCTCTAAAGATAACACCAGATGAGCCAGGCACCCCAAATTAAAGCCAGGGATGTGAAGCACAGCAGCTGCAACTTTCTCAGTGCCACTGTAAAAATCAGGATAATCGCCACCATTAAGAGACAGACTTTCGACTGGTGCAAACTGGCAGGGCTCCAGTTGATATCAGCTGACACTAAAAACAAGGTCAGCAGTCACTCAACGTTGTCAACGTCAGACAGCCGCCTGTGTCCCTTGGTGAAACGAGTTGTTGTTAGGGACTGGTTTCCACATCAACAACCAGCCCCTTGCTGTCCTTGCAATACTGCTGGCAGACTCAGCAGGGGGACGGGAACATGGGACAAACACTGACCCATCCTGGCACCCCAAAATGGAGGGAGTGGAGGAAGCAGGGCTGTGTTGTAGCTAAAGGGAGGACTTTGGATTCCTCTGCTTCCACCTCCACTCTCCTCAGGCTATATCTCGTCGCAGGAGAAATACTTTTTCCCCTAAAAAAAAGAAGTATGAAATCTTTGTTCCCTCCAAAATGTTTTTCTCACATTTGAGGTTTTAGGGGCACACGTTGTTAAGGAGACTAATTTTGCCAGCTCTTCAGCACAGTCCAGTAGCAAGAAATTACAGGCTGATTTGACTATTTGGTGATGGGAAAAGAATGCTTCTGTAGCAAAGTCATTTTTATTGCAGATTTGTCTGTGCAGCTAATGTGAGAAAAACACAACCCTAAATTTCCGGAGGACACTATCAAATTGTGCTGGTGGCATGTTCTTTTTTGTTGTTGCTTTGTTGTTTGCGTGTTGTTGGGTTTTTTTAAATGGGATCTTTACTCCATGGCAGTAGCAGAAATAGTAATAAATGTAAATAAAAGTTGGACGGTTTGTTAGAGGGATCAAATCCCTCATTACAGCCTGTAATATGATTTACAACTTCAATCTTTTGACTACATAGGCCAACAACAGCTTGCCACAACATCCATGAAGAAACAAGCTGGCAGTAATGGGGCAATCCATGCCAGCCAAGCCTTGTGACAGTGAGCTAGTGGGGATGTTCCCCAACTGGAGGGAACAGGGATGGAGGGGCCATAAGCCACAGAGAAAAAGAAAATGAGCTGTTTCACTTACGAACTAAGTGCTCTTAAACCCCTAGTCACAGGTCTGCCAAGAAACCTCCTGTGTGAGACTGGGCCTCTCCTGCAGGGAGCTCCTAGCAGACGCCTTGCCACATGCTGCACAGGACAGAGCAGTGAGGATGTACAGGACAAGCGGCTGTGGCCACCAAGCATTCCTGCTCAGCTGAAGCCCAGTTCAGCAGCCTCATCTGCACTAGCAAAAGCTTTGTCTTGACTAAGGCAAGTGGCAACATGGGCTGAACCCACCTCAGCTCAGGCTCAGTCCCTGCCTTGGTAGGGTGAGGGCAGCCTCCCACAGTCCCAGTTAGCCCGTCAGGCTACAGCCAGGACTTTGCAACAGCTAAAGATATGCCCTGAAGAGTGCAGGTCTAATTTTTCTATCACCCCTGTGCATCATGAGTCTATGGGCTGGGAGCAGAATCAAGGTTGGGTGCCATGCATTAAATAAAATTGATAGTTCCTTTCTTTAATAATGAGTTTTAGTGTAGCCATTTAAAGCTCTCACACGATTGATAGTAACTGGATTTAATGGGGCCTCCCCTGTCCTTGATACGACTCATGTAACTCCCCGTAACATCCACATGAGATAAAGTATGTCGTGTGCAGCCAGGGGACAATGTTAAAACAGCCTGAATTACTTTTAATAAAAGACCTTTTCTTTTCTTTTCTTTTCTTTTTTTTTTTTCCCAGAGATCTCCTCCCACATCAGCTTTCACTTAATAACAATTTAGCAGGTGCTATTTACAATTCAGATGGCCCTCTTCAGCATGCATACACAAATCATGCAGCCGCCTCACTTGTACTTCCAATATGTTTCAGGAACGCAAACGAGGTAAAGTTCCCTACCCATCCACCTCACCCCAAAGGGCAAAAAATGCACTTTGGGGACTGAAGAAGGAGCAGTTTGAAAGTCACTGATGTTTTCTTCTGCTTTGCTCCTAGCATCTACTGCTGAATTATAAATGTGGCCTTTGCAGTGGCAAGAGACCAAGCCCCTGCCCTGTATTAAGTAGGCAGTAAGACCTTTTCCAGTACCTGCAGAGCTGCCAGTGCTCTGTAACCAGAGGCTGCTTGCTGACTGCCGCCAGAACCACAGTGCCTGCTTGAAAAATACTGTAGAAAGCACATGGCGTGTGTTCAGCATATAAATGACGCACACAAGACACTCTTGAAATAAATATCTTTCACTTCACCCCGGAGAAGCACAAGCCTGTAAACTCATATACACACCCAGGTTAAGAAGACAATGAAAAGGGGACCTGCCGGGTATGGCTAATGGATTGCACCTTCAAAATAGACGTGTTACAAGCACAGCACTCTTCTTCACAGTGGCTTCCGTGTAACCCCTTTTGAGGCATTCTCCCCAGTACCACTACACTCTTGGAATCTCCTTAAAATTTATGTCCTTGGAGGCTGCACAAATTCCTTCCCTTGTGCTACTGAGTGTTTGGAGACAACCTCGAAGTGGAGTTCAGATCTCAACAGCCTCAGCTCCTTCCTGTTCCTGGTGAGCAGAAGATGTCAAGGGAGCCTTTGTTCCAGGTGAAAATCTCCCTGCCTTCCTGTTCTGTTTTTCCTGTCTTGCTAGTAAAACTGTCTTGTCCTAATTAGTAGTTTCCTAAATGCTTAAGTAGCATGCAGCAGTTCTTAATTTAAAGATGTGACAGAGCCTGTCCCCTGCTCTGCTCCAGACCTGGCTTCACGTGGCCCCAAGCTGCCACCTTTGATCCACATTCCCTGGCCAGATGAGAAAATAAGGTTTTCCAATGCACAGAGATAGCCATGAACAAAACCAAATGAACAAAGCCGAGCATCCATCTTCCTTCTTCTCACCCCCACCCAAAAAAGCACATCCCCACTGCAGTCTGATGGCCAGGGAACTCTCATTATCATCACGTTCACAGCCTGTGTCCCTCTGTCACCCCTCCTACACATCCCCCTCCTGCATTCATAGCATCAGCAATGCAACCCTGCTTACTGTTTCATTCTCCACACCATGACTTTTCTTATAGGTTGGATAAAAGTTACCAACAGGACCTCAGTTAGTACTCTTGGGCATAGGGCAAGGTGTGGGCTCTTGCTCCCTGTCATGGCCTGAGAAGGTTATTTTGGCATGTGGCTAAGCTACCTCTCCTCTCAAGCCAACTTTATTCCCTTCTTCACCTTCCTTTTTAACTCCTTCAGTCCAGAGCAACTTGCCTGATGAGTACTGAAAGCTTTCTCACCTGAATCCAGGCATAGAGGACACCGATGAGACTTTCCTTTGAGCCAGCCCTGTGCATCGTGCCCCCTTCCCTGAGCCTCCAGCTCCACCACACCTGCCCGTGGGCACAGGAGGTGCTGGGAGAGGTGGTAAGGACTGGCCACGGCTGCTAGGCAGCACCACATGTGGAGCAGGGCAGTCGGCAAGCCAGGGCTCGGTACTTATATACCGATACAGGTTGAAGGCTGGTGAGGTGGTACACCCCCACTTTCCCCTCCAGGACATCTCTGATGTTGGGAGTCACGGGAGATGGATGCTGGTCAGCACACAGTCACTGCAGAAGCAGCATCTCTTTTCCCAGGGCTACTCATGGAGCCTGTGATTTGGGCAGAGCTATCCATGCTGCATCTGTATGCTGTGGGAAGCATCCCTGCCACCCCAAATGAGAGCTGCTGTGAGTAGCTCAGCGGGAAATGGGCTACTCAGAGCCCTGCCATGTCCTGCACAGACTGAATGAGGCAGCACCACTGTGGGCCAGATCCTAGAAACAGATGTCAGAGCCTGGAAACATCTAGGCTGCTCCAGCCCCATTCATCCACACTCATCACATCTGGCAGGTCACTAGACAAGGTCATGTGAGCTTGATTTGGACTGTAAGCAACCACTTAAATAAGCATGCTATACATCTCAAACACTAACCTCTTTGGAATTGGTGAATACAAGGCATCACCAGCCACAGATCTCCCTTTGAACCGCCTATGCTGTCTTTCATTTTATTTTGTACTTATAGACAAAGGAGTCAAGTCCCGGCAATATCAAGACTTTCCTTCAGTGCCCAGTGACCACAGTTTCACATCTCACCACTACAAAACTCCCCTCTTCCATATCCACTAGAAGCCCTGCTATTACATATCTTTTGTAATCTAGAAACATCGCAATTCTTATTCATCCTTTTGATGTGGATTCAGGTGCTCACGAGCCTGAGTAACAATCTCTAGGCTCCTCTGACATATTCCCAGTTTTAGACACGTGAAGAAAAATCTCAGGGATAAACACAAACTTACTTTTAAATCCTTGATTACACCTCAGTGAAGGATTCTTTTGGGGTCACCTCCATCTCCCACTTTAATGAATTGCAGTAATGACAAGAGATATTACAGATTTTCTTAGTTAATCATGTGACTAGTTTGTTTCACATTATAGTTAATTAACAATGCAACACCTGAGAGCACGAGTTTAAATACACCGCACCAGAGGTTGCCTCATTACTTCCCTGCAGATGCTGCAACCAATGGACCTGTCACTAGTTTCTAGATCTTGGTGTGAGATGGTCCAGCAGTCAAGTCTGTGCTGGAAGCTCTCCCCTACATACCTTCCATGGGGAAAACCAGCACAGTTGGAATAGTTCAAAACTTCTTCAGCCCAGGGCACCTCAGTGTCACTGAGTAGAGAGCAAATGAAAGCATCAAGCAAATACATCTGATAGGCTACAGGCAAGACCCCAGTAAGTAAACACCCTTCAGCATACCTGGGAAAGCTAACAGGAAAACTGTCACCTCTACATAAATCGTGACATGATGCTGCAAATGCTCTACCAAGACATCAAAGTGCTCTCCAGACACAATGTAAGGAACGTGGGAGTCTGCTGTGCCCACGGCAGAGCTCTGCAGCTTGAGAAGGCAGATAGCCCTACCAGATGAACCTTGCTGAGCAACAAGGTTACGGAGCCATCAGTTCCTATGACAACTTCTGGAGTCTCAAGAGCAAAATGAGGCGATGAATGACAAAGACAGAGGTGTCAGCAGCACCTGAAAGCTTTCATGGTCTGAAGGAACTTATGCTCAATCTCAGTGTAAAGACACTTTATGGAAGCGGATGTCAATGAAGTCAGGAACAAGTTTTACAACCAAATACTCAGTGCTGCCTGAGCATCGAAGGAAAATAAAGTCTGCTATGAAGTCAGAGATGGGATGAGGAAAACAGAACAAGATGAAGTCAGACAGGTGGGATCGACAGAAACCCTGCTTTGAAGATTTATCTTTGGAGGACACTGAAGGATGTCTAACAAAATCCTTTGCCGAAGAAATCCCTCTCTCAGTTTTCTTGGAGAGAGGCCCAGCAGAGCTGAGGTATGTGCAGGGTGCTCGGCCGTGGCTGCGCTGCAAGCTGCTGGGGCTCTCACTTCGCAGAACCACATCTGCTTAAAGACCAGGAGACCACAGTAATACCCACAGCACCACTCAGACTGAAGCATGACACACTGAGTGCCATGCTTAGAAGAACTCCTGAAGAGCTGGGAACGGACAGAGGAGATGGGGAAAGCAAGCTACCAAGGAATGTTTCGTGGCTCCCCCATTTTGAAGCCGAAATGGACCCATATGAGCCTAAAAGGAGTTACTCAGATCAATGTGCGAGGTAGGACTGTTTGGCAGCAGCATACGTGTTCTGGCCACTTCCTTCCCATCGTATGTCCTCCACAGTGGCAAAGTGGAACAACCAGTAACCACAGCGTTTCTACAGCACTCAAGGTTCCCTTTGGAGAGCTACAGAAGATATTCTCAGCAGTAAACATGAAACAGGCAACAGTTTGCCTCATAGCCCAGTTTAGTGTGCATGTGGGGTCCATACATTTAACCTCCAAACAGATCTGTAATGCAAGACCCTCTAGGTTCCCACAAGCTCCATCTCTGATTGCTACTTGCTGAAAGTAAAACTGAAAAAAAGAAGGATCTTGGCATGGTTCTGATTCGCAGGCAGCATGGGTCAAATCACTCAGCTGGGTCACTTCAGTTTCCATCTTCCAAATAGGGACCGACCACAGTGTCCCCACCTTACAGGGGAAACAGGACTTCCTCAATTCCTGACCCCAGAATTCACTGGCCACCCTACCTGTCCCTCCATGACCTTAGTTCCTGGGAAAGGGTGCCAGGGCCTCTGCAAAGGGGACTAAAATGAATCAGTGTTTCCCTTTGCTGCCCTGGCTGTGCCCCCCGCCCAACCCATGCATCACTGGTACACTCGTGGTTCCCCACAACTGCCTAATGGAAAGAATATTTTGACTTTTTCCACCGTGGTGCCTCCCCACCTGGATGACTTCCCACCTGTAAATATTAGCTTTGTGTTGTTAATGGCTCCAACTGGCCCGCAAGTGTGGTGAAACTCCAGGGAATGGCTGGCACCTTGCATACCTTGCTCATTAGGAGCAACCCTACTTGTGAAGGCAGGACATGGGCAAGGCTCGCAGGAGTCTCAGGCTGAACCTCCCACTCCCACAGGATTTTTTCATAAGTGTTTCATTTGCAAAGAGGCCATTGCCTGACATTCAGCCCTTGCTTTGTTTACGAAATCTGAAACTCAGATCAAGCACTAGCTGGGCTGAAAAGGTCAGTTTGCCTGTTCGCAGAGTTCCCTCCTTTCATTTCATTTCCATCAGAATACAGACCTGTTGGAGAGCAACAAGCCTCTGGTGAAGTCTGGATGAAATACACGGCATTTGGGCTGCAAAGGAAGATGAAGATGAGAGGAGAAAGGTGGGGAAGCTGGGCACAGGCCTCTGCCAAAGCAGAAAACTGAGGTAGACTGATGAGCTTTCAACCATTGCAAAGCCAGGGTTAACTGTATCTTCTCCCTCCTGCAGCAGCATCTCCCTTTCAAGTAAGAATGAAATCCAAAGACAGGATTTACAGCGCCCTCATACACTGAGGGCTAAGGGGTGTTCTAGGACATTAAAGAAGAGATAGTGCAGGTTAATCACCAGGCCTGCAATTTAAGTAGTTAGAACAATTCTGTAAAGAACTTGTCTTCGCACAGGCACACACCCGCAGAAAGAAAAGCCCTTCAGCTCCTCAAGGAAACGCATGACTTGAGAATGAATTTTTCACCCTCTTTTCCAGGTATTATCCTCCTCATTGCTCAGGGCCAAGAAAACATCTCTAAAGTGACGGCTGAAAAGTTGGATACCTTTTTTGCTCTCACCCATGGTGTTTGATTTCCATTCCAAAATAAGACTACCAACCCAGAAATACATGACATGAAACGGGCTGGGGCCATGAGCACAGCTCACGACAAGAACAGGCACCGCAGTATTAAGCCATCCAGCCCAAACTAAAGACCTGGGGAGACTCAGGGTTGAGGCTTTCAAGGTACACTCATTTCTCCTCAAAAATCCCTAGTCACCTCTTCAATTCACAGGCTGTGCCCGAGTAATCCTGTAGAAACGTGTCACTTAGCTGTTTCTCTTGATCCCTTGCCCTTCAAGAGGGGAGAGTAGCTCAGAGGAGACCACGCTGAGACTTTGTTGCAGCAGTCTCCATGAGAACATGGTGCGTTACTGGGTGTGTCCTTGGCAACCCTGGTGACTGCGATGCCTTGAAAATGGCCACTGATTTCCCTCGCTGGATTTGAGGTTGTGCTGACCTGAGTCCTGTGAAACTCACTCTCATGGTCAGGCACACACAGACCTGTGAGAACTTGCACAGCCAGAGGATGACCCACCAAGGCAATGAACACCTCCTCCAAAAGAAATAAGTAACGCTGCCCCAAGCAATCCCACGGAAGTACCTCTGGACACCTCCCTGCACCACTGCTGGCTTGCTGGTGGGGGTGAGGGCTGGTGGTACATGCCTGGTCTTTCTGTTTAAGCAAGATCTCTAATAGGACAGAGGCCAGTTCTGCACACAGAGAAGCTTGTTTGGCCAAAGGACAGCCTAGGTGATGTAGGAAGCTCCTGCTAACACAGAAAGAAAATCTGATTTAGGCATGGGGATAAACTACATGAAGGATTTCAGAGCCTTGAAGAGTAAACATCCAGCAGCTCAGGAAAGGATATCTGCTTGAGGAAGAAGGATATAAGGCTCTTGTGTGTGATGAAGAAGCTCAGGGACACCAGTAACTGCCTACTCCCCCTCAAAGCTCTAACAGGAAATCAGAGTAAGGGAAGTTATTAAGAGAAAGAAAACAGTAAAAACCTCCACCTGTATCAGCAGAACTCCCTGGCTACCATCAGCCTCTCCCCCAGGTTTCTCTTTTGTTCAGGATATGATTATTTATTGACATATTTATTTACTCAGCTCTACAGTGCTTAACACCATGGCTGCCGGGCTTCTTGCGCTTGCAAGACTAGAGCATGACAGAAGAGGA
This sequence comes from Todus mexicanus, assembly GCA_013389965.1. Taxonomy (NCBI): domain Eukaryota; kingdom Metazoa; phylum Chordata; class Aves; order Coraciiformes; family Todidae; genus Todus; species Todus mexicanus. Next base: position 41,495 of record WEIS01004565.1, on the reverse strand, counting down.
GCAGAGCTGAACCTGGAGAGCCAGTACAACATGCCAAATGCCTTCTGCAGCGCAACCTGAAGCGTGCTACCACTGTCATGGGATAGAAAGGGAGACCACGCTTTGGTGGGGTATACAGTGAAAGACAACCTTTGGTGCAACTTTGCTCCAGATTGCTCAGTGCTGTCAAGACCCTGAGCAGCATCTTGAAGAGACATGGGCATCTGAGCACACCTCACACCAGGTAAAACTGCGCTAACTCTTTCATAGCAAGAACTGCCACGCAGGTACAGCACAACTGCTGAAACCAAACCTACAGAATGAAAAATCCACCTTAGGAAGGACAGCTGACTACAGGCAACAGACCAGCTAAAGGGGTTGTAAGGTCTCCTCATCAATGATGCTGTATCTGTGAACTGACAGATCACTATGCACTTCCAGCAGCATGCAGCCACTTGCCCCATGTCTTCATAGGCATCTTTTTGGCATTATTATTATTACAGCTGTTTTGCAGCCATGTCTTTTCAACCCGGAACACTCAACTTCCCTTTACCTACAGCAATGAAATTAAGAGAATTCAGCGTAGATGCAGGGGGATGATGAGTTCAGAATCATCAATGTGCTAGTGATACCACAGCCAAGCTGTCCATGGTGACACCTATGGGTTTTGACTAACAATGAAAAGGAATTCTGGCCAAACTGAGTCATGGGGAAAGAAGAGTTTCTAGGAAAATAAGTTCTGTATGATTTTTTCACAAGGAGCAAATACACTGCTGTTTCCACAGCACCCAGAAAAACATCAAATTAGTAACCACCTGTGGTCAAATCACAAGAGTTTTCAATGAGTCTAGAAGAATATCGAATATCTTAGCTTTGTCCAACATAGGAATGACTGGGGAGAAAAATGGCCTGGGGTGGACCTATGGTTGTGGCTAGGATGATTGTGAGAATTCCAGTTAAAAGATCAGAGGTGGGAACTGACAAAAAAACCCCCAACCAACCACAAAACCATCTATGAAAATTTAGTACCAAAAGTCCTGTGAACTTTCACCACACCTTATGTAGTCAAAACTCACGGAGAGCTTTTCAACATCCATATGGATGAAGAGACTGAAAACTAGATTCAACAGGAGTACAGTAACTGGGGAAACAATTTCAATGGGAAGGGACAAGTTTACAGCCTGTACAAATACCCAATTAATTCAATGTTTGCGGTACTCCTTTATGGACATGCTCCTTGGTTTTGGTCATTTTTCATATCTGAATATAGCCACACTTCCCTCCTTAGTCCTTCCTGGAATCATGGAAGACTGAAATGAGTCACCAGAGGGCCTGCTGAGTCATCCAGCCACAGCCTGGAAAGAAATGCAAAATTGGTCACACATCCACGACTAAAACATGGATGACAGCAGCCCTCCTAGCAACCAACCATGCATTAGGCAGAAGGGTTGGAGGCCACTGCCACTATCAGTCATTATTTTAAGCCAGACAGAAAGTGGCCTTAAATGAAACTAGTACAATGCAAAACAAGCACTGACCACTGGTTCTGCATCTGACACAAAGCCCTTCTCCATTCGGTTTCCTCAACCCAGTTGCTTTAAGAAAAAGGGGAGTTCCTTATCTCAGAAATGTACATCTCCACTTTCCAGATCATGTGCTATTTCTAGCCCATTTTCCAACTTCCACTAACCAAAGTCCAAATTCATTCCATTTCTTTGGAGCGTCATCAAATCTTAACATAACCTGTTTCCATATGCAAGCTCCCTCAGGACCAAAAGACTATGACCTTTAAAAACATATGTCCGTATTTAATTGTAATGTCTATTATCTTCAGAAAAAAAATAATGCGGGGCAATTGCTTCTGGGCACAGAAAATGTATTTACCTAACAGTTTTTTTATGCTGATTACAAAAGTTTATCAACTGAATTCCGGACAGTGGGGGACTGTTAGATTTGTCCTGAGGAGTTGAGTGCGCTGTGACCAAATGCAGTGCAAGCTCCCTGGCCCCACACATCTCTTGGACAGTGCACCACAACCTTGCATTTGGGCACTGAACAATGATGTTCATCCTGACCAGCTGCCCAGCCCTCCCAAACCTGCTGTCGATCAGTACACACCATCAGGCATATCACTGACATACCTGAATGGTCTAAAAGCACCAAGCAGGACCTCAGTCCTACAAATGTTAGTAACAGGAATAAAATCAGGTGTACTTATTCCAGCACCTACAAAACCAGCATACCACAACACAGAGCTCACCTTGATCTCTGACCCCCTTAAAAGAAATGTGACAAGAATAGAAAACAAGACGTTGCTAAGTGATAAAGCCATCAAGGCTCACAGAAAGCCCCTAATATTAACCATTATGGAAATATTCACAAAGGAGACAAGTAAAACAGAGATGTAGCTCTACAGCAAATGAGCAGTCAATAGATCTCTAGGGTAAATTCCTTGTTCTCCCTGTGCTGTCGTGGAAGAGCAACACTGGCTTGCAAGGGCTGGGTCACACTGCACAGCTGCTCAGCGAAACCCATCTCCACACAGCTCATCAGTGCCCTTGCAAGCCCCATGCCGCAAGCTACCACTGAGCCAAGTGTGGGGTACACCAAAGCAGAGGGCAGTTATGAGGACAGCATGTGTGGCAGATCAACAGTGCAGGTCCTTCTGTGGCTCACCAGAAAACCTGCTGACATGAGGCTCCCAACTACACTCTTCCCAGTTGCCCCAAGCAGCAGCACATGACACTGAGGGACAGCACGCAAGATGGCACGAAACACGTTTTCATGAAACTGCTCTGAATTTCCCAACTAATGACGTCACTCCTGTTTTGTCTTGGTCCTTCCCTCCAGCTCATCTCTGGATTTCTGCAAGGCCACGATGCATCCACCCTGCTGTGCCTGCCCTTCCAGCCCTCTGCACCTTCTCCCCTTTCCCCTTTGCCAAAAAAAAGAAAGGAAAAGAAAAAGAAAAAAGAAAGGAAAAAGAAAAAGGAAAACGAAAAGGAAAAGAAAAAGAGAAAGAAAAAGAAAAAGATAAAAAGAGAAAGAGGAAGAAAAAGAAAAGAAGAGCTGAGAGCTTCAGGTGAGCATTGGTGAACAAAGAATGCAACAAGCCAGGGTAATAGTTAAGCCTTAAGGAAGACAGATGTCAAACAGAAGCAGGTGTAACTGGACATCTAGTCTTCTAAAGGCTTGGGGGTAGACACTCCAAGCTGTTTGAATGAAGTGGTAACTTACTCCCTGCTCTGCACAGGCAGAAAATAAATATGAAACTGGATCCGGGAGCACCACTACATCCCAAAATTGACCCTCCTGCTTTCCACTCTGCCTGCTCCAAGGAACATACTATTCCTGGAGGGGTTTTAGAAAACAAAGCCCAAGCAAGTGTTTTCATGTACTCTCCACTTCTCAAAGCCAACACAAGCAGCTCGCTTGCGTGGCCCTCCCATGCATGACACCCTCTGGATGCTGGCACTTGATAACAACCCAGCACCAGCACCACAGGCTGCCCTGGTACTAACCACGAGCAGTGCAGCAACTGCAGCATGTGGCTCAGCACATGTGAGCTGCAATAAACTTGTCAGACTGTGCAAGACGTGAATCATATGGATTGCCACAACAGCAACACACTGTGTGCAAAAAAATAACCAACAAAAAGTCCTAAGACATCCCAAAACACAGGTGTAGGTAACTGGCCACCCTCCTGAGGCTGCCAGTACAGTTATGCTACAGGCTTTGTCTGAAAAATACATATCCTCCTGACTTGTGACACTTCAGAAATGCTTCAGCACGGCCGTAGTGGGGCGTCAGGGGAAAGCAGGGGTAACAGCCTCTTCTCACTGGGAACCTGAGCCCTGACCAGGCAGATTCCTGCATTGCCCAGGATGCTGGAAGTGAGAGAAAACACTTAAAGCAAAGGGTGCTCATCAGTCATCGAGCGCTGTGGCTGCAGATGTTGCTCAGAGTCTCTTGGAAAACACATTTCGGAGTGCACTGAGCTAGCTGGAGGTGCTGCTCTTCTCACAACAGTAGGGGAGTTATGTTGGAGAAGCAGTAATGCCTTTGACTGCTCGAGGCCCTCCTGGAGTCCTTGGTGCAGCCATGAGACTGAAGCATGCAAATAATGCTTCAAGTGCATCTGAGGGGTTTCCATGCTGCCTTTACCCTTTGGGGCAGCCTTCAGAGCAGATGAGATGACTAGTCCACCCATGCTAGTGGGCCACCAACACTTCAAGAATGAACCTGTCACTTACAACTAGGCTTTGGATGTACATACAGTTTTCACTTCTATCACTGGGATACGGTCAATGGGGATATTGATCATTTTACCATTCTGATTTCTCCCCTGCTCTTTAATGATGTCTCTGTGTCACCTCTTAAGTCAAGTCTTTCAAACACTCACAGACATGCCTCACCTTCCAATCAGCAACTCCAAACCTGTGACCCAAGAGATGAATCAGGCAAACAAAAGAAAAGGGGAAAGGTATAAGGCCAGTTTGTTTGCTTTTCCTGGAGGATTCAGGCCAAAGACTTTAGCTTTTCCAGGTCAAGACGGTGTCTGCATTAGAAAATATTCTATAAATTCCTTATTTAACTGTTCCCCCAGGGCAGCCAGCTAGACCCTCATGCTACAGGCATGTGGGCCTCTGAGTTTGAGCACATTAATTGCCTTAACTGACTTCAGCAGGACAGCTCAAGCATTGAAAGCTAACCATATGTGTAAGCATTAGCAAGATCAGGGCTTTTGTCATCTCTCGTTTTTTGCAAGAGGGGTTGAGTAGAAAAAAAAAGAAAAAACACCTCCCAAAACTTGTGGACACAGTTCAGGTACATGAGTCGTGCTTTAATCGACATTAAACCCCTTCCTCTCACTCTCCCTTTCCAAAAAATAAGTATTTTTTTACCGATTAAGTACCTGGTCTGCTGTTAATTGATTTCAAAAGAAACTGTGGAAGGTAGAGTCTCCGGCACCTATGCCCCCTCTAGGAGCGGGACACTCTCAGGAGACCTACACGGGCGTTTCATGGGATTTTTTTCTTGCAGATTTTCTTCCCATGGATTTTCTTGGATATTTTTTCTTCCCATCTTTTATCATCACTACTAATACACATAGACAAACACCCACTCTGCTCTGAGCAGAGTTTGCCTGCTGCTGAAGCTGCATGTTATCCACCTGGAACGAAAACTCCTCTTTGTGACACCACATTGTCATTGCAGCCAACGGTGATGTCACAGACTGAGTATTGTAACTTCAGCTAGAAAAGGAGCAGTGGGAGCAGATGAATGCCAAAAACAAAGATATTGCTTTGGTGTAAACAGCCTTCACAGAAAAAAAAACCCCAAAAACATATAAATATAGGATAAATGAGATTTTCTCAAAGAGGTATAAATATATGATAAATAGAGAGTCTTCTCAGAGTTCCAACTGCAGCTGAAAGGTTCATAATTTTGTTTCTGTCCTGTGACGAAACAGGCCCCTTACAAGCTTTTGAAATAAACATTTTCTATCCTTTTATAAATTTTGTTTTTAATACTTTTGTATCTCATCATTGTCCCAGAATAAGCAAACACTGTTTCTGCGTAAAGAAACAGGTCTCAGGAAATAATGTACGGTGTGTTTCCAAATGCTCCATAAATCCACAGGCAACTTGCAAGCACTGCCTGCATTCCTGTGTGAGGGTGGTTGTTTTTCATATAAGTCACGTATTAATGCAATTTGAAAAAACCCAAACTTAACCCCATTCAATCACATCCCCTTCCACCTTTACACAGAAACTCAGAGGTTATAATTACACCCAGGAGCAGGAATAAATTAAAACAAGTGCCGGTGCTGCCTTGTGGTCTCTCTTTGAAAAGAAAGGTGATCCTGTCTACCCTGCCTTCTATCTGTTTAACTCAGAACGGGGCTGGCAAAAGGGCAAAGAGTAAGTTTCCACAGGTTAAAAACGAAAATGAAGTCATTTTCAGAGGTCAGAAATGGAGGAACGCATCCCATGTCCTAACACATACCAGATATTCAGAGGGGGACGTTATCTTCACTACCTCCCCTTCTGCAAACTAGGACATCTTCAAGCTATGGCACCCCAGGAGCTCTGCAGAAGGGAATAGGAGGGAAGTTGCAGGCACTTCATGGGTTGGGCACTTTCCAACCCTCAGCAAACTCTGTTATTTAAAAAGTAGCACACTGTGCAAAGTCAATAGTGAGCAGTTTGGGTGTGAAACACCAGAGGCTGGGGTCTGATGCATCACAGTGGACTCCCAGGCAGGCCATGTCAGGAGGCTACAACCTGAAGGTCATCAAGGACACCCCTCAGCAGTGGTTGTCCCTGTGTGCAGGCACACACTGCATGAAGCAAGGCCAAGGGACTTTGGCCCCCTCATTTCTCCGTCCCAAGGCCCTCACCTGAAGCAGGACCATTTTGCCCTAGCCTAGCTTCTTCGCCAGGGTTTTGATAGGGCTGAGATCTCAGAGTTACACATATCTTAGAATCATAGAATACCAGGTTGGAAGGGACCTCAAGGATCATCTGGTCCAACCTTTCAAGGTAGAAAAGAATATAGTTTAAATGAGATGGTCCAGCACCCTGTCAAGCTGAATCTTAAAACTGTCTAATGTGGGGGAGATTATTCCAATGTCTAATTGTTCTTAGGGTGAAAAATTTTCTTTTGGAGTGAAGTCAGAATCTCCCCAGGAGTAACTTGTACCCACTACCCCTTGTCTTTTTCATGTAACTCCTTGTAAAAAGGGAGACTCCAACTTGTTGGTAGAACATTTCTTTGACATTGAAAGCTGCCAGTCAAAAAACATGCCTCCCTTTGAAGGAGTCAAGAGCAAGGAATGTGAAAGGCATTTACTCTTAAGAAAAAAAGAAAAAGAAAGGGAAACTACTGTTGCTTGCTAAAACACAACTGTCTAATGCTTGAAGAACTGCAATAACCAGCCAGTGCTGGCAGACCAACGTCTGTCTTGACAAACCTTTCTGAAAATTCACATGCAGAAGAAGGGGAAATATTGGTAGGACTTCAGTTAACAGGTTCTCAAGGGACACTACAAATAATAAGCAGCTCCCTCCCTAAAGTACCCTAATGGCATCCTAGCTCTACAAGATGACGCTTGAATATTTTTTCTGAAATATAAACTTGTCGTGCACAGTCAAAATTAAAAAGAAATATAGGGCATTTTTAAGAGAAACTCCATGGGGAAAAGCAACCGTGAAATGGCCAAACATCAATTATGAAAACCACATCAAGAAGAGGCTCTTGTGCACGGGCTTTAGGGTTTAGGGATTTGAAGAAAATGTGCATCCGGGTTTGACTCATAATGTAGGCAGAGAATGAGCAAGTTTCCTCAACTTACACAACTCAGTGAGTATGTTCCCCTGCTAAACAGTAACCCTTCAAAGTTGTATCTACACAACTTTCTTGCATCTCATAGCTCCTGACTCATGGCAATCTTTGCTCTCCAATCTCACCTCCTCTGCTGCATAGGAGTCACCGACTTACTCCCATCCTACGTTTGTGCAGAAGAAACAGCCAATACTACCATGACATGGGCCAACTTTTGCTGAAATGTGCATCCCAGCCATCCAGTAGCTTGCTCAGTGGTGGCATGATTACGATTTCTACTTCAAACCTTCAACCAGAGTCACCTCCTCCTCTCCTGCTACTTACTACTGCCCACCTACAAGTCTGGTAACATGCTGCGGGCAGCACTACCTGAGGAAACACGTATGGGTAGAAAAGCAAAATATAAGAAAGGGAACAAAAGCAGAGAAATTTGGGGGTGATTCTGCTTGTGAGTCAGGGCTGGATCATTTTCCCAAGCTTAAAGACGACGGCCTCATGCACGTACTGCAGAGGATTTCCACAGGGTAGGACTCATGAAAGGGAGCAACCAGACTGTGAGCACCCAGGATAAAAGCAGGAACCGCCTTCCCACAAGACCCACAGCAAAAAGCAATGGGGTGATCTTGTCCTTCTTTGCCTTGCAAGTCTGTTGGTTTGCGGCATTGCTGTTTAATGGTACGCAGTAGTAGTATAGAAAAAGAGCATAAATCGAACAATTGTCAGAAGGGAAAAAAAAATGCATCTTGGTGTGTTCACTTTTATCCTCCACCCCTGACTTGTCTCTATCTTGGGGGTCACACATGCTCCTATATGCAATGCCTGGATGCAAAGCTTCACCAAGTATTTTTCTCTCTGATGACCGATGGCACCAGGCGTTTCCCTGTCTCTTCTTCCAGGAGTAATAGCTCTTTATTGTTCCTCATACCCACTCTGCATGATGGGCAACTACATAGAAAACAGAAAAAGGTGAAAGCAAGACTATTTAAAGCTGGAAATCAAGAATGCAAGGCTGAGGAAATCTCATCTTTATGACTGCCTATGCAACCTTCCTTCAGTTCTCCTTCTCGCCCGTGTACTGTGGTAGAGCTGTTAATCACATAATCACACGCTATTTTTCGACGGGACCTAGGCCTCACCCAGTACAGCAGGATACACAGAGTTCACCCAGCAAGCAAGTATTCACTATTCCATCTTCTTCTCACTGTCTGAGGTGTGGCCCCAAGCCTTGTTTACTAGGTACCTGCCACACTCTGCTCTGCAGACAGAATTAGTAATTTACTCATGGGCTTTCCTACAGTACACATCATGAGAGTAACTAAAAGTTTCACAAACATAAAGGAATGTATTTTCACAATGCCCTCATAAAGTAAGACACTGTATTATCCATATGTTATGGGCAGGGAACTTAGGCACAGAGAGATTAACGTGAAAAGCTTCCACTAATTTTAAGTGCCAAATTGAAACTCTTAAGTCAAATCCTTCAGAGACTTGTTTTGTCTGCTGAGGATGTGATGACAACTGATTTTTTTTAAGCTTAAAACTTGGCCAAGTTTGAGCTGATGTTCTTGCAGACAGGAGAAGTGGTGTTTCTGACTTATATGCCATGCAAATTCTATTGGGTTGTTAATTAAGGTGGGGGCTTGCTTTCTCATTTCTTTGTTCATTTGTTGTATTTAACATGCATCAAAATACTCAATAAAAAGAGCTGTTTTCTAAATATATGCTCTGAGGTAGGTAGCTGGGATGGAAAATTTATGCCCAGAGAGTTTAAGTTTGGTAAAGTTAAGAACAACCAAAAAAGGGTCTTAAAATAGGGAAGCTGTTGGATGCCTCAAGAGGAGGTCATTGCCATGACATACACTTTTCTTTCTCTTGGATGATATTATCCAGCTGTAAGAAACCACACAGGTCAGATGTTACACTAACAGAATCAAGCCAAACTTAAATACAAGCTGTAACTAAAGAATTATTTCATATCCTGGTTCTGTTCAGATAAACAAGATTAATTCATTTTTAATCTGAATGCACAACAAAGTCTTGTTAGTCAGTTCCAAATAAAAATATCTGGTTGGAGCATAAGCCCCACCTTTCCTCCTGTTCTCTCAGAAAGAGAAAGCAAGTTAAGCTTGAGGCACTGTGGACAGCACTGGTCATAAGCTGGATATAGGAGAGGCAGATGGACAGTACTCGGAGGCAGTGAATCTTACACTGGTATAAACTGATCCCTCCTCTGATTATATCCAGGGAGATTCATCAAATCCTGAAAAAAGGCCCATATGAAAATTTCAGGCACTGATTTATCTGCGTTAACGCAGAAATAAGGAAAGACAGGCAGACAAAAAGATAGATGGGGGTGTAGAGGTATAAATCAAGCAGTAGCTGGTGCTAGCCTTCTTCAGAGCAATAAAGTATTTTTAGAGATGCTTTTGTAGAAGCGTAAAATCCAACCTTGCGACTGTCCACCAAGCGTGCGCAGGACTCAGGGTGGGGGGAAACATAGTGAGACGATGTGGGAGCTGGCAGGAGAACTGGTTCTTCCTTCACCTTGTGAATGTGCAAGGACAACCCTGGGATACCTCTCGATGACTCCTCTTTGCCACCCAAGCTGTATTCCTGGCAAATGATGTTATAAAGTGTCCCTCCCCTAGACGCATACCACACACACATAGAGATGAACGCAGACCCAGTTTCTCCATTTTGCACTGAGAACTCCTGCCATATATCCCTGCTTTTTCAGCTAGTGTGTCTCCTGACTGCACTAACATTGACTAATTTAGTATTTTTAATTACAGAGGGATTTACAGCACTGCACTACACTGCTCTCTTTTATTATACCCACTGTGTCTACTGGATCTGGGTACACTCTACATACAAAGTTGCACATTATACAAATTACACTGCACATTAAGTAAATCTCTCTCTAGAAACAGGATTAGATGAAGAGGCAAATCTTCCTAATTCCTAGTGTATAAATTAATATCTCCAAAATCAATATGAAGTAAGAGCTCCACATCAATTTATGAAAAAAACCTGAAACAACACCCCCTCCCCCCAAATAGTTTAAACATTCTCCACAATGAATGAAATTTATGTAGGAGATGCATTCTTCTTCTCCTGTTTTGCTTAATAAATAAAACAGCTGGTCTGAGGAATCAGGTCAATCAGTGTCTGGAAAAAGCCCCATTAAAGCTGCTATATAACCTAGTTTCTCGAGCTGCATAAGGCATTCTACTATTGGAGAGGCAGAAGTCCATGCAGAGACAGCGCGGATGGCTCAGCTGCTGGCCCTTCAGGGTTACGAAGGATATTTATCACAAAAGCGAGCAGTAAGTGAGGTAGCTTGCAAAGGTCTCAGGAGCACAACAAAGACAACATGATTCATTCAGACCTAAACGTTAAATACGGCTAGTGATCTTCTACATCCAAGTTAAGTTCATCCAACACAAGGAGATGGTAAAGGAGCAGATTTTCATGTATGCTCAGATCCCCTCAAAGCTAGCCTAGCCCTGCTGCGATGGTGGGTCACAGCACATCCTGTGGCACTCCATGGCCATGTGGTTGCATCCATCCCATGCCATAGGGGGTGTACGTGTATCTGTGTGTGAATCCATCAGTGTCTGAAGCTGTGGGCATGCAGGGGCACAGAACCTATTCCAGTGCAGACAGAAAACCCCCAGCAACAGACTTCCTCCTCCTGCGCTCCACACAGCTGTTGTGATGTCCAGGCCCTGGTCACCTTGGAAAATGTATTCCTTCCATTCTTTTACATGTTAGAAAATGCCTTGCAAAGGGTATCACAATCCACATCCTATAGAGAACCAGAAGAAAGTAAAGCGACTTGCTCAAGCTTAAAGAGCAAGGCAGCAGCAGAACTGGGAAATGAAACCTCCTGACCCACAACCCTAGGTTTTAGCTTCTTAAATAAGGATTCTCAATCCTCATTAAAAAACTAAAAATGGGAAGAGGGGGAGGAATATTCTGTAGACACAATGAACTTGGCCCTCAGAGGGCTAATGACCTAATATACTTTTTTTTTTTTTGCCTTCTCACCTCCGTTTTCCCTGATAAAGTTACTGCAACTTCAAGGACTCTCCTTCACCAGTCTACTTTAACCTAGTGTGTCAGTTCAACATCCTTTTCCCAACCAGCTGAATCTAGAGACCGTCCTTCCCAGAGAGGAGATTACCTTTTCGCTTTCAGTCTCTCTGGATGTCCTCACAAGGCCCTGGACTGAGACCACTCCACTTTCTGGATTGTGCTGAGGGACACCAAAGTCCTATCTGCTGGTCTCAGCCTGCAGTACATGGCAGCCTGAAAGGGTACCCAGGAGGTAAAACCTGGTTGTTCTCTATTAATTTTTCATTTCAAGAATGGCTCCAGGGAAAGGAGGGAGATATAGGTCAGAGACTTTGGGGGCTGATTAGTAACTCCGTACATCTTCCTTTCTTTTTTTTTTTCTTCTCCTTTTTTTTTTTCCCCATTCCAAATTCAGAAGCGAGGGTTTTCCCTCTGTATTTCTCATTTACTCCTTGAACATCATTGGCATTAGTCAGCAAACTCCTGCTATTTCCTCCACAAGCCTCTGACACTTGCAGAGTGACTAACCCGTCTCTCCACACACTTTGGCTCCAACAGTTGCATCTGCTTTTTTCCCCCAAGAAAAAGTGGGTGTCTGTGTTGCACACGTGTGGTACCCCGCTGTGCTCGCTGCCCTGTACACTCCTGCTGCCGTGTGGCTGCAAACATCACAATTCTTTGCGCACAGAGATGAAAAGCCAGGAGAGGGTGGCAGGCACTGCATTCAGGTCACTTCTTAACTTGCCATCACAGTAGCAGTGTCCCTCAAACTGGGCAGCAGTTGCTACTGCATGAACAAGCACGTGGAGAACACGATGGAGGAAGCCTTAAGCAACCTGGCTTCTCTTCACGGCTCTGCCAGTAACCTGGTCTGATTGCCTCCAGGTGCCTGTATTAGCTTTTCCATCCTGGGATAGAGAGTCTCTGCCCTTGTTGATGCGCTTGATGCCTAACACAGCATGTAGAAGGCCTCAGATGGGCTTCTGAGGCACGAATGCAGGGTGAGTAAAAACACAGCTCCTTGTGACTCAAGGCCACCTCATCAAAGCATGACAGAAGCCTCCTCCTGTCCAGGTGGGCTTGCACAAGATATCCACCCACAGCCATGCTCACGGGGGACCTCGCATGCAACTCATGCTCACGTAGGCATACCCACAGACCTGCCCACACTTTGCTCTCGGCACTGGAGCAGACAGCGAGTTTGCTGCGTTCACCTTCCCAAGGCGATGCCAAGAGCGCACAGGCCACCCTCCCCTATGTCCAACAGGCAAAGATGATGCCTTACCCCCAAGGCAAAGCCATACCCTCAGGCTACAGTACATGCTACCTCCTGCCACCCTTAACAGGAATGACCCGCACCCAGAATGGAAGACATCAGTGAGGATCAGTGGGCAGGCTTGCCAACTTGGTGCCAGAGAAGTCCATTCCCCATTTAACCTTGCTGCCCCTACCCCAGCGCTAACCCTGCTCCCGCCACTGTTACCTCTGTCCCCATTGTAGGAGAGCCTTCTGCATCGCTGTGTAGGGAGGCATGAAAATAAACCACCGGCTCTGGTGCCACACTCCCTCCTGGCAGATCTGTTTCTCTCTTCTTAACTGTTTCCAAGTGCCTGGCTGTTTTATAATCCCCACTGAGCATTTCCTTAACTCCTTCCTCACTGAGCCCTTCCATCGTCCTCTCTCTTAAAAGGCAGGAGAAGCCAAGGCGAGGTAAGGGGTACAGAAAGCGAAGGAGGGAGCCTGAATCAAAGAAGGAACAACTGAATGAAACTGCATGTGTAACAGAACCAGCAAATTAGTCATTCCCCTAACCTTCTCTTACGCAGACAAACTGACTCTTATATTTCTTTTTTTTTTCTTTCCCTGTGGACATTTGTGTACCTTAGAAGCTTACTTCTTTGCTAATCTCCTCCTGTTTTTTCATATCGTGAAGTCATATGCTTCTGCTGGTAGCATAGTTTTAAATCACACAGCAGCTAGCCCTTTGAGGTCTGAACTGAAATGGCTTTCTTAGATCACAGGTAAATACGAGTTGATGGCTTTATGCCCCGTGTCACCACCACCCTGTTTATGCATATTGCAAAATTCGAGAAGAATCAAGCGCAGGTATCGCTTCCCATTGGAAAGGACCGTGGCAATCACCACGAGGGCTGTGAGAGAGCTGTGTGGAGGAGCGCAGGCAGAGGGACACAGTCTTTTCCCTTCTGAGACATGAGACATTGCAATTGCCCTGAAGTGAACTGGTGAGAGCTGCACATGTAATCAGTGCTACAGGCTGTACACTGCATATGTGTTTGTGTGCATGTCAGCGAGTGCCGGTGGTGGGGGACAAGGAGTTACCCAGCCTGAGACCTGTCAGGAGAGCCCACAGGTCAGGGCTATACTGGGATAACCACAGCGTACTGTGGGCTTCTGTGTGTTGAGCTATGCTGGTAGCACGGTGTGGGGTGGGACAAAAACAGCGACCCAGCAGCTTTGGATTTCATAACCGTGATTATGTGCAAAGCAACGTCACAGAATGCTCCGGTGCATACACTGCTCCTGTGAGAGGATGAATAAAGAGAAAGGGGGGTGAGGGGGGGGAAATGGCTTTCACATGTCCCCTCTCAGGTGGGAATGCAACACCTGTAGCTGGCTGCTGCTCTTCCCACAAAGCCCACAGCTGCTTTGTCCAGCATCTTGAGGATACCCTTGACAGCTTACATTCCAAAGTTTGCCAAGGTATCTTTTTCCCTGACAAAATGAGCTATTCTGTCACACAAGGCTGGGCTGCAGGGCTTTTAAAAATGGTTCTGCTGATGTTCAAAAGGGAGCAGCTTGCTGTGCAGAGGAGTTAATAGTAGTAGGATCAGCACTAGCTCTTACCCTGCCATCTGCCTTCAGCTCAGCCAGGCCTTCTGCTGAACAGTCAATGTGGACTGAGGCCACTGGAGTGAGCAGCAACTCAATGACATGAAAGACTGCCTGAGTTAGTTGATTAAGAATAAGATTAAGAGAGCAGGAATCCTGTATAGCTCTAGTACTGACTCAGTCTGGGGATTTCATGGGGATATTTAAGCTTGGTTTTCCAAAGAAGTCTTTTCTTTTGCGCAGGTGGGTGTTTACGTGCCAGCTTAAACCAGTCCCATGAACTGATGATCTCAGAAGCAGGGATCATCTCTGAAACTGCTACACTTTCTTCTTTGGTCACCCCCAATAGAAAGTAGGGATAAATAATATTTAACTACCTCATTCCCCTGTAACGTTTAACTCCTTCAAATTTATAAAGCTCTGCAGAACACACAGGAAAGCTCACTGGAAGGGACAGGGATGCCCCTCACAACCACGAGTCACAAATCCCTCTTGTTTGCCCTGTGGACTTCTTTTAAGCGCCAGTCACTGCCAGCAGACCCTGCTTGGCTCTGCTCCTGCATATCCAGATTGACAGCTGCCTCAAGAGCTTCCCCTCTTCTATTATTTTAAAAACAAGCAAACAAAAAAGAAGGGTCACTTAAGGTTTGCGGATGACCTCAAAGTACCAAACCCACCACTGAACTATGAGCCTGCCAGTGCAACCACGAAGAGCAGGGCTTGGTCCGCTGAGGGATGGTGAGGGCAAACCAGCTTTTTAGATGCATAATAAAATGCTGAGATCTCCTACAACATCGTATCATTCTGTGGTGATATCCTACAACAATTTAAAGGACCACTGTGGCTGATATCCAAACCCATGAGGGAATAGGCACAGGGAGCAGCAGAAGCATGCTGGTCTGGAAGGCGGACAGGGGAGCTGGGATGAGCGAGGGCACAACCTGCCTGTTCTGAAAGCAAAAGGAACGGAGACACTCTTCCCTCCACAGATGGAGGAAGGGAAAAAGACAAATGAGTGAAAAGCCTGGACTTAATAATGAAAAACAATAGCTCATCATTTATTTTCATATCCCCTCGCTAATGCTGGAAGAATGCTAACAGTGGAATTCTTCTGGCATGCATGTCATGCCTGCAAATACCAAGTGAATTACTTCTCAGCTAGGCTATGGGCTATGGCACTGAGCAGCACATTCGTTACAAGCGATTGGATGATGAACAACAGTTCCCAAATTCCTCCTTCACAATGCTACTTGCATTAGTTGTAATTTAATGAGAGAGAGAAAGTTTTGGCTCAAACCACTGAAATAATACTGCCTGCCGCTGCTTCCCACTGGGTCTTGTATTAACTCACACCACCACCACCACTTTTCCCTCCCCCTCCCCCTCCTCCTCCTCCTCCTCCTCCTTCACCTCCTTCCTTTTCACACCTATCCTCAGGTGCTAAAAGCAGTGTCATGAAACCCATGAGCATGGCAGGAGAGCATGGCAGGAAGCCCCCAAGCACATGCATTCCTTCTGGCTGTAAGGCAGGAGAGGAGAGAAACCTCTCCCTCTACTCCACTGACAGTAACAGGGGGGCTGGTGGGGGGAGTTCCTCCAGCAGCCAGTCTCTGTGTGGACAAGCCTCTAATTCTTCTTTGGTTTCTTCCTCCTAGAGTGCCAGTGCAGGTGAAAGACACTGAATTGGCAGCTCTGGAAACAGAGCACCAAGCACACACACCATGACCTGTGTTGGTGCAGAGCTCCCACCAGGCACCCTTGCCAGCATAGTTCTCCTGCCTCCTGGAGGGAGCCACAGCAGAGTAGCTCAGCCTTGACCCTGCCTCGCAGGCCCTCTTAACTGGTCTGTCACTCTTCGTAATGATTTTGAGATCTAGTAAGTAGTCAGCAAATGTGAACAAAACCTTTGCTACTGGTAAGACCTTCAATGGATAAACGTGCCATCACTGCTGATGCCCAAAGAACCCGGGAATCGCTACCACAGCTGCTTTCTCATGAGCTCTCAGGTAGGTCTGTATGTCCCACATGCTCAGGACAGAAATCAAGTCCCTTTTCTCTGCTCCACAGACCCTGCTGTAAAGGGGATAGCCTCTTTGGAGAGGCAGGGACGTTTCACAGGTTTCTGCCCTGGAAGGAGCCTAACTGGCCAGCATCACCTCTTACTTCTGTGGCAACCTTGCCACAGGACCTGTCCCCCTTCACATAACAGGACATTTATCCACCAGATGACCCTATACGTAAGGTTCATGCCTGAAACATGACCCAGTGTGTGGGGTCTGATATGCTGGGCCATAAGAAAGCTGAGAGGCCTGATCCAGGCAGCAGACCTACAAGTAAGAGGCTGCAGATATCATTACTGCTCTTCTGGTGTATCCAGTCTCTTCAGTGTTCCCCAATGACAGCACATAAATGACAAACATCCATGGATTCCTACCCTGTGGAGCGTCCAGAATCCTCCTTATCCCCTCTGTGCCAAATGTAATTTTAAAGCCCCCCAACCCTAGCCATGTATTTTGGTGTTTTGAAAAAACGAATCCAAACTAAATTTACATGTTTCTGAAACAAAGGTATAGTCAAGGGGAGGCAAAATGCCCTTAGGATTGGAACCAAATGTATTTCTGCAAATGAGACTTAGGATTTACAGTTACCTTCCAGACTCCAGCATGTGCTACAATGGCTTAAAAAACATCTGTTTTCTTGTAAAGGTTGACAAACGCCATTGATCTTTTCTCCAGTGTACTGGTCAAAGCTCTACGGACCTGACTAGGGCAGGAAGGTGGGCAGGATGCCAGAGGATGCTCCCAGGGACATTCGCATACATGGATCTGTGTGGGCACAGAGGTGCGCATGTGTGATTCCTAGTAATATAGCAGGCATGATGCTGGGGGCCACCTTCAGAAGCTATCCAGACGCAGATCTGCCCCTCGCCAAAATCCCCCTCCCAAGCCCAAGTGTAGCACCACACGCTCTGTAGCTTTCCTAAAACTACAGCTGTGCTTTCAGCAGCAATGAAGACTCTGAAATAAATGAAACCATCCAATGCAACAATAATTGTTAGAGATAAATAAAAAAGGAACACAATCACAAAGAAAAAGGAAGAAATGGTGAGCCTCTGCTTGCTGTGACTACCTGTGTCCTGAGCAGTGCACCCACCGCAGCAGTGTGGGTAGCCAGGCATCCCCCCGACGTGCACCAGATGAAAGGAGTCCCTGTGCAGAGAGCAAGCGTGGGGAGGAGGGGACACAGGCAAGAGAGGGAAGCTGGGGGCTTCCCTGATAGAGGCCCACCACAATGGCTATGAGGCCTTCAGGAGGCTGGCATAGGGGTGGTGTTATCTGCTACCAGACACAAGCTGAGCCTGCTATCCCAAAGAGAAGCAGAGATCAGGCTGGGGAAATGGAGAGTGGTTATCAGGAACAGAACTATATGGATAAACATACGTAACCAGATGCAGTGAGACTAGCTGAGCTGGAGGCAGAACGGGCCCATTACTGCAACAATTTCTTTGGGCATCCAGTGAAAACCACAAAGGTCAGAACTGCCAGCCACAATTAATCAAATCACATTTACAGTTTAAAACCCGACCAAATCCAACACTTCTGTTGGGACCGAGAAGTTCAGCTGGAGGTTCCTGGCCCTGTTGGGAATGCAGAAGCGGTCCTGCCCCTTGGTTCCCCTTCTGGCAGGCTGTCACAGCTCAGGAAGGGTGAAGCTCAGCTGCAGCACTCCATGCCACACTTCAGAACCCTTTAAGCCTTCAAATTAGGGTTTTCACGGGGCTTAAGCACAGCCTGTCCCGACACAGGGTTGGATTTCACAGCTCTCGTGTGCTGCTGAGTTTCCACCTCCAACCAAAAAGGAGACAAGCGCCCTGCAGACTGGCTGGCAGTCAGTCCATCGCCCAGACATTCCAAGTAGAGAGCGTTTACTCCCGGCAGCCCTCACCACGACCCCAGCAGGCAAGGCAGGAGGGCTAAGATCTCCAGGAGAGGCTCCCACTTCCTGTGCCTCAGTTAGCCAAGTAACTCTCAATAGCTGCCTTTTCAGCAAGTGTCTCACAGTAACCATGGGCTGTTTACCCATGTGACCATGCCTGTGTTCTTCCTCCCCAGCCCTTACAGCTCATCCAGCGTCCCAGGGTAACTGCAGAGCCCCCACACTCGCTGGCCCGTGGGTCAGGATGTCTGACATGAAGCATTCAGCTTCCAATTGGCACTATGTCCTTGGCCACGAACATCTCAGGTGGGCTGGTCATCTTCAACCAAGCACAACTGAATGTGACTTGGCAGTGCTGGGGAGTGGGTGGCACAGGGGAAGAGGCTCCTGGGAACAGGAGAAAGGACACAAAATATGTAGGGAGAGCAAAAGTCCCATCCCCTTCACAAGCCTTGCAATAACAAGAGGGCTAGATGGACAGGAGTACCAACTGCAAGAAACCCAAACGAAAAACTATGACCTGCAACTTGCTCCAGTGATGCCAAGTGACATAAGCACGTTTTCTACATCACTCTCAGTGCTGCCACAAGCATCTGTTTTATTGTGCCTGGTATCAAAAGCATCAGGCATCCCCACCTGAAATCTTGCCCTACCATGCCATTCACCCACATCCCATCTTCTTCCCTCAAACATTATTTACCACAGACAGTGGTTTTTTGGCAGGAGTCTCAGTGTCTGTTTGCGACAGGGCATGGCAAGGGAAAGCAGACATCTCCTTGCAAAGCATCCTCCTGAAACCCCTTCAAGCCTTCCTGGCTGAGAGGAAATGCAGGGATTGATAATGACTCAAGTGCTCCTCTGGGAAGCAGCGGTGATTTTGGAGGAACACAAAATAACTTTTAAAGTAAGCCCGACCCTGAAGAGGGGATCTCCACAGTTTGCAGCTTGCGTTCCCAGGTGTGCAAGAACAAAATCAGGACTCGGGTGCCTACCCATAGGGATGCTGAGGTGGTCTCACCTACATTAGATATGTTGTGATACCGTAAACACATCTGAATGCATACAGACTTCCCAGAGGATATTGCATATGCATACAGACCCCGGTTACATCACAGGACCAGGTCAAGACTGAAATAACTGAGGATACAGGAGGACAGACCTGAGACACGTGAGTAGAGCTGCAGAGAAACTCAAGAACTGGTCCAGTAAGGCCATCGAAATCTGGCACTGGGAGAGATGTGTAGAAGATGCCAGCCACACAGCTATTCTGGGGTCAGGATGGAAATAAACTGGTGGATGTGGATTACAGGTCACCCTCAACAAAATGCCTTTGATGACACTTTTCTCAAGCTTGGATTTCTAGTAACTCCTTTGTTCAGCCTGAAAAGTCACATTGCTTCAAAAAAATCTCTCCCTGCCTTTTACAGTCAGAGTGGTAGTGTCCCCTCCTGAACACCCTGTGATTTACAGCCTTCCACGCTCACACCGGCAACACAACCCCTTACGCAGAGCCTGCAGACAGCACTCCTGCCAACACATACGCTGTCACAGCATCGCTCCACATAAACACCCAGCATTCACCTTGTTTATGTTTCCTCCTGTACAGGCTGCGACAGCAGCTCACAAACACACAGAAAGCCTAATTTATATTTACAATAAATCTCCCTTCTTCCTTCCCTGCAGTGGAAAACAGCCCTGGTTACAAACGCTATTTGCTGGGAGAACAGCGCAATAGCTCTACAGAGAATTAGGTCCACGTTGCCTTCTCTAGACAAAGGGGATGAAACCACACGCAAACACATGTGCGTGCTCTTAGACACGCCTGCAAACATGGAAAGAACTCCACATACGCATACATACACACACACGTATAATCTTCCACCTATACTCTCGCACCCACAGCTCACTAACAGCATCTCTACTGTTCCTTCTGACTCACGTGCTTTCAGGCAGCACAGGCGTTTGGAAGGTGCACTTGTGTTATCCAGGTGCGCATAGCCTCACATAAGCAATGAGAAAACTTAATGAGACATTGCAAGAGAAGTACTGTCACCATCAATGGGCTATGCTCGCGTCTGGGTCCACATGTCCCTGTCAGGTGGTGCAGCTATTTTAAAATGGGGTTTGCAACATGTTTCTTATCCCCACTTGCTAAATACATACATATTCTGATGTTGAGCGAATGCAGAGGGGGAGTTTGACGGGAAGGCAGGTTTCTGGTAGTGCCAGTCATAGTGCTAAAACAGATGAAGCAATTTATAATTGTACTCATGTCTAAACGTGATCCCCACTTTGTAGGCGCATGCCTTGGAGGAGATATGTGGTCTTGGGTTTCTCCACAGTGTCCACAAACTGGCTGTAGCCAAGACTTGTCCTTTTGTTTCAATTTGGCTTCAGAGAAAAGGTTGTGGTCTCTCTTCCCTCTGCAAAGACCTCATTCCAGCTTCCCTTGCCTCTATCACCCCAAGGCCTGACTGCGGAGGTGTGTTCCCTGAAGGACAACACCATCAGCCTCCTCAGAAACAGGGGCTAGCATGCCATGTCAGCACTGTGCAGGGGAAGCACACCCAACCAGTCGTCTGTGGTCTCTACTGGCTCCCAATAAGCTTCCGTGAAGGTGACCTAACTATTAATTCCTATTGAGGTGTTCTGTGCTCACGTATATTCTAAGCAAATTTAAACCCCAATGGCATTGCAGAGTTTGAATGACTAGTGCAAGTCCTTCCACCTGTCAGATTCTCTCCATCCTAGTGGCACTAAGCTGCACCAAAACCTCTTTGCTCAGTATGAGCCCGCCAGCAGCCCACCCAGAAGTGAGAAAGCTCCTGTGCACTGACGTATTAGGAGCTGGAGGCTGGGCATCACCTAATCCCAGCGCTGCTCCACTGTTGACCCAGAGCTTGTCCTACAAGCACGTCACCAAATTCCCATAATAGAAAGAGCCCCATTATGTATTCATCGACCCTATCACATCGCTGAAGATAGCTGACAAGTTCCCTACTAGTGGTCTGCTCAGATCCATCCCCTGCACTCCTCCATGAGCCATGAGAGTGCCTGAGCATGCGATTAAAACTGTCAGTCAGTGTTAAGGTGCTCGAGAGCATCACCAGTGAGCTGCCATGTTAGAGACAACCCTACTCTGGGTATTTTTAAGACTAGCAATGACCAACTCCCCAGAAATTTTGCCGAAAAAAAGAAGTCTTAAGATTACACACACACAGAGTTATGAGGATATCTAAGAGATTTTTATTGGAATTTTTTCTCCAGCTTCAGAAGTCAATCATCTAAATAGGAAAGTAGCAATGATGCCCCAAAATTATTACTATTTGGAGGCAAAACAGAGACCTGATGAAAACCCTTGCCGAACTGTTTGGGATTTGTAAAGAGTAAATGCTGCTGCATAGGAGAAAATAATCTCCCATGCGTTTCAGCTGGACGATCTTCACCTCCAGCCTAATGCTTTAAGCCAACAGATAGCTCTCCTACCAATGTAAGCATGGAGCAATGTGAATGCTCATCAGAACTGTCAGAAGCCAAGCAAGAACCATGCAGAGGGTCACAAACCAGACCTGTAACCCACTGTCAGCACAGCTCTTCCAGAAACACCACTGTGAAAAGCTACACTGGGGCAAAGCTCAGACCATCTCCACCACAACCACTCTCTAGTCAGGCTGGAGCAATGTCTAGAGATGAGACTTCTCCTGATATCCTTCTTTTGGGTACTCATCCCTCTTCTCCCCATGCCAGCTCTGACTGATTTGAGCACCTGTTGCATCTCTTCTCAAATACAGGCTGCAAGCTCTCTAGGGCAATGTCATGCCACATTTGTCCATCTTTTTGGAAAATCTGCAGCACAGAGATCCTTGACTTGAGATACCAGCTGCTAGTGGCTACAAATAATTCATGATTAAAACAAAAGTGAAGCTGCACCAGGGGATTGTGGTGCCTCCAAGTTTTCTGCAGACTGCATTACTCTCAGGAGACACAGGAGAGCTCCCACTGAGATAAAAATAAATAAATCTCAGCCTACTAGGTTTACACAGAGACCATCAAAAGTATGTGTCTGTATTGTTCTGACCTCCAGATCTCTTTTTTTCCTTTGCTTCTTCCTAACCTTTAAAAGGCATGTAAGATAAACAGAAGAGAAACTGGGCAGACAACATCCTCGGAAGAGATGCGGGAATATAATCAAGCCCTCAGACGCACACACACAAACACCATAATTTATCTCTTCCTCCTCCTGTTTGATATTATCCTCTGTTCTCGTATCATAATCTGTTGCTATGGAAACAGCTATGATGTCACTACGAGAGGTTTATGGATGCCTTGAACAGGAAGGAAAGGTACATGATGAGAGAGAAAAAAAACCACCTACAAACAGCTGCTGAGCAGGAGACGTTCCAGGAACAGCAAGTGTTAACAGGGACAAGATAAATACATCGATGGTGCTGGCGCTGCTGCAGACAAGAGCAGAATATAAACTGTGTTTTAAAAATAAAGAATGCTTACAAATTTTGCCTACAAGTAAAAATATTCTGGGAAAGCTAAAGGAGCTTCCTGAAAAAAACAAACTTTCTCTGAAATGTTCTGCGAGTTTTCTAGGACTGGATATTTTCTGAGTCTTGCTGTTAAGAGTCCAAGTCTCCATCAACCCACTCCATCGTCTGCTTTAACGTTCCCTCCAGAAGTGTTAGCGTAACATCCCACCAATGCAGCTAATAGACTGGGAGCTTGCTGGCTAGTCACTATCCCGTGTGCCTTTATGATCTGTAAGCAGAAAAAAAATGACGTCTTTTCACACAAGAATAAATAAAATCATAGAATCTCATAATTATTTAGGTAGGAAAAGACCTTTAAGATCATCAAGTCCAACTGTTAGCCAAGAACTGGCAAGTCCACCACTAAACCATGTCCCATATCTTCACATCTCTCAAATACCTCCAGGGATGGTGACTCAACCACTTCCCTGGGGAAGTTCCAGGGCTTGAAAACCCTCTCAGGGAAGAAATCTTTCTAATATCAAACTTAAACCTCTCCTGGCACAACTTCAGGCCATTTCCTATCACCTGCTACTTGGGAGAAGAGATCAAGCCCCATCTCACCACAACCTCCTTTCAGGTAGTTGTAGAGAGCGATAAAGTCTCCCCTGCGCCTCCTCTTCTCCAGGCTAAACAATCCCAGCTCCCTCAGCCTCTCCTCATAGGACTCGTTCTTCAGACCATTCACCACCTTTGTAGCTCTTCTTTGGACATGCTCCAGCATTTCAATGTCCTTCTTGGAGTGAGGGGCCCAAAAATGAACACAGTACTCACGTGGCCTCATCAGTGCCATGTTTAGGGGGACAATCACTTCCCTAGTCCTGCTGACCACACCATTTCTGATACAGGCCACCTGGGCACACTGCTGGCTCATGTTCAGCTGGCTATCGATCAATACCCTCAGGTCTTTTTCCACCAGGCAGCTTTCCAGCCACTCTTCCCCAAGCCTGTAGCGTTGTACGGGGTTGTTGTGACCCAAGTGTAGGACCAGCACTTGGCCTTGCGGAAACTCATACAACTGGCCTCCGCCCATCAATCCAGCCTGTCCAGATCCCTCTGCAAAGCCTTACCTTCAAGCAGAACAACACTCCTGCCCAACTTGGTATCATTAGCAACCTTACTGAGGGTGCCCTTGACCCTCTCATCCAGGTCACTGATAAAGATATTAAACAGAACTGGCCCCAGTACCGAGCCCTGAGGAACACCACTTGTGACTGGCCTCTCACTAGATTTAACTCTATACCCCATAACTCTTTGGGCCCGGTCACCCAAGTTTTTTCACCCAGTGAAGAGTAGACTCTCTGGAACACCACTTGTGACTGGCCTCTCACTAGATTTAACTCTATACACCATAACTCTTTGGGCCCGGTCACCCAAGTTTTTTCACCCAGTGAAGAGTAGACTCTCTGAGTCATGAGCAGCCAGTTTCTCCACAAGGATGCTGTGGGAAATGGTGTCAAAGGCTTTACTAACGTCTAGGTAGACAACATCCACAGCCTTTCCCATATCCACTAAGGAGGTCACCTTGTTGTAGAAGAGTATCAGGCTAGTCAAGCAGGATATGCCTTTCATAAACCCACGCTGACTCGGCCTGATCATCTGGTGGTCCTGTACATGCTGCATGATGGCACACGAGATGATCTACTCCATAACCTTCCCCAGCATCGAGGTCAGCCTGACAGACCTGGAGCTCCCTAGATCCTCCTTCCAGTCCTTCTTGTAGACAGGTGTCGCATTGCTAACCTCCAGTCCACTGGGACCTCCACAGTTAGCCAGGAATGCTCATAAATGATGCAAAGTTCTCTTGGTGAGCACTTCCATCAGCTCCTTCAGTACCCTTGGGTGAATCCCATCTGGCCCCATAGATTTGTGTGCATCTAAGTGGTGTAATAGGTCACTGACCATTTCCCTTTGGATTACAGGGGCTTCATTTTGCTCCCTGTCTTCCAGTTCAGGGGGCTGGGTTCCTTGAGAACAACTGGTCTTACAATTAAAGACTAAGGCAAAGGTGGTATTACGTATCTCAGCCTTTTCCTCATTCTTTGACACTATGTTTCCCCCTCATCCAATAAAGGATGGAGATTCTCTTTAGCCTGCCTTTTGTTACTGACGTATTTATAGAAACATGTTTAATTGTCTTTTACAACAGTAGCCAGATTAAGTTCTAGCTGGGCTGCTGCCCTCCAGATTTTCTCCCTGCATAACCTCAAAACACCCTTGTAGTCCTCCTGAGTTTCCTGCCCCTTCTTCCAAAGGCCATAAACTCTCCTTTTCTTCCTGAGTTCCAGCCAAAGCTCTGTTCAGCCAGGCCGGTCTTCTTCCCCACCAGCTCACCTCTCAGCACGTGGGCACAGCCTGCTCCTGCACCTTTAAGATTTCCCTCCCGAAGAATGTCCAGCCTTCCTGGACTCCTCTGCCCTTCAAGATAGCCTCCCAAGGGACTCTGTCAGCGAGGTTCCTAAACAGGCCAAAGTCAGCCCTCTGGAAGTCCACATCCAGAAGAATTGCTCTTCTCCTTACTTCTGCAAGAATCAACAACTCTATTATTTCATAATTGCACTGCCAAAGATGATCTCCAAGCATCAAATCACCCACAACTCCTTCTCTGTTTGCAAACAGGTCGAGTGGGGCATCTTCCCTACTTGGCTCACTCACCAGCTGTGTCAGGAAGTTCTCTTCCACACACTCCAGGAACCTCCGGGACTATTTCCTCTCTCCTGTTTCCTCTCTGCACAGAGACACTCAGAATCCACTGGATCACATCCAGTAGCAAATAAACGCCCTGACCCCAAACTGTAAGCAAAAAAAAGAGCTTTTCTTACTCTCATTACCCAAGAGAAAAACCATACTCTTACAGACTCACTGCCAAACATACTTACATACCTGACCTGCTACTAGAGAGAGCAGTAACTTGAGGCTCATATGCTCAAAACGCACCCAGACTTGGGGCAATGCACATCTGTGTGCACTATGATGCACGTGAGGTTCTCCCTCATGAGCTCAGGTGCTGACGACTGAGCCTCTTGTGCTTGTACCTGCTTCGATCACCTGGTCTGAAGGTGAGAGTAGGGCAAACGTGGGGACCGAAGGTGGGACAGTCACACATGTCCTTAAAGACGACATGTCCAGACTGTGGGAAAATTCACCACGCATGGCCTGTTAGGGAGGAGAAGGGAGGGTGGCAGATCAAATCCATCATGCAGAGCTGCCTTGGTGTTAGGAAAGGCAATGGCAGCAAGGAGGAAACCATAAGGATCTCAGGTCAATGGAAAGTGCTCGTGTTTCAGCTAATCCCCGCCCCATCAGAATTTCCTGAGTATGAAGAGCAGGATCAGGGCTCTTATGGGAATGCTATAGCATCAGTTTTGCCTCAGGTCTCACTTCCAGATAGGGAATCCCCAGGCAGACTCTCCACCTTGCCTGTGGGCACTAGAATATAGATCGTATCTCCTATACTCACCCACCTTCCCGTTCGAAGATGTTAGAGACAACTGCAGGGAAAAAACACCTGAGAGAGACTGAAGTCAGTAAGGAAAGCTGTAAAACCAGTCCAAGCCAGGGTCTTCAGCAATTCACTCAACGTTCTGTTCTTCCTGGGCTTGTTTGTCACAGCCCCAGCCCCTGTACTTCTCAGAGATCACCTCCATCTCTCCTGCTGCTGTTACTTGCCCTCATGTTACTTCCCCACTAGTCTCTTTCATCCTCTTCTCTCTTGTTCCTTACTTCTTCTCAACCTCCAGCCCATCCTCCCCTTCCCCAAATGAACTCCTGTCAAAAACTATTTAGGGAAACCCACACGTTGTGATTTCCTCTCCCCATAGAGCCCAGCCAGTTTGTATAATCCACCTCCCTGTGTCTTTGTCTGCAGAAAATGCAAATCCTTCAGGGTGGGAACTATCTACCCCTTCATGTCAATGTCATGCCCAGTGCAGTAAGGTCCTGCTTTTGTTTCAAAAGCACCAACAGAGAGTAAAAGCACAGGAGGTGTGAAAACAATAGCAAGCGTTTTGTCTTCTTTTAAGTTTCTTTTATGTTTGGGGGGCAAGGTTCTGTTCCTGGGTTTTATGAAGCAATTTCTTCTCTCCTGTGCTTTCTTCCTATTTGTGGCCACAGAGTGGAAAACAAAGCTGGTCTTGGTGAAGAAACAGAGACTGCATTTTTTAAATTGGCAGGTGACACCAAGCAGGAAAGGACTGCAAAGTCAGAGGAATTAGATTAGAATTCAAAGCAGCCCCAACAAATTGAAAGGTACAGCATGAAATTTAAACGGGACAAATACAAAACTCATACACTTAGGTAGGAAAGGTGAGCTTCACACATACAGGACAGAAACTCGCTCACGAGCCATCAGATCTCTTGGGCAGGATCTGGAAGTCACAGCGCACCACAAGCTACACACAGATGAACAATGTCACAGTGCAAAAGTTAAAACAAACAGGAACCTTGCCTGTAAGAGATGTGAAGGAATACTTATGCTCTGCTTGGCCAGCACAGGACCTGGGCACAGTGCTGTGCTCCAGCAGTGCCACTTGAGAGTGGTGGACCAGCTGAAGGGAATGCAGCGAACTAAGAGGATGGTCAGAGCTGAAGGGAACAACGCACAGAAGAAACAGATGAAGGATGTGTCTGAGACAGGATTTGGCCTAAGGAACACAAAGCCAAGGAGAGACATGACCAAGAGGAAGGAGTAGTTTTCCCACGCCCAGCATGAACAGGACAAGGAATCACAGCAAGCAACGGTGAGAGGAGCTACAGAAGAGCTAAAATCTCTTTCAGAGGCAAAGCAAAGGGCAGCGATGACAGCCTGGGAAGGCTGCGGACCCTGTGTACACGGGGAATACACTGGACAAGCATGTTAGGGAACATGCTGGACAGGCACACACTTACTATAGTACATTCTGCTTTGAAAAACTTCTTGAAGTCTTGCCTATGCTCACTTCCTATGGTTTCAGTGATTTTGGTGAGAGATAAGTTTCTCTGGCATTTCAGCACAACCCACAGACCAGGATAAACGTGTCAGTGTTTAGAACTGGAGGAGATGTTAGCCTGCAGAGTACCACTGTGTAACATCGTTGTTCCAGGCCTTGCTAATGCCTTTAAGGATTAAAGGTTATAACGAACAGGGAAGACAGCTGCCCTTCTGAGTTTCCCAAGTATCTCTGGCAAATACCACTGCCTTGAAGGGTGACCTTTTCCAGCTTTTCAGGGTAGGAGCTGTAAGTGATTGCTCTCACTTCATCTTTCCAGACACAGATGTCAGCACAGACCCTGGAAGGTGAGCAGGACAGAAAACGAGGCGTGAATAAAGAACACTCTTCAGCTTCTCCAAGCAAACATCCCATTGAGTTGAAAATGCTGAAAAAAATAAAGGGAGCAGCCTATGCCATCTTTCAGGCAGCATAAAACTTCATATCCCTCCAGAACACCAGCTGCACAGAGACGGTGCTTCCCCCTGTGTAGCTCCCTGGTTGTCAGTGATGCTGTTGCTGATAAACACAATGATCCCCGAAATCATGATTGAGCCCAGGAGCAGGTCAAGGGGCTCACATCTTGGTGACACTTGCTTCCCACTGGCTATTCTGTACCCCTTCTTTGAATAAGTAAAAAGACTCCGTTCCTCGGCATCATTCTGTCAGGGGCTCGATCAGACAGCCACTCTTTATATAGCACCCCAAACACAAACTGCACTGTACAAACACACACCGCTACAGCTTATTATTACTTGCATTCGATAAATAAATCCTAATGGCAGGGCTTTTTACTTCTTTTAGGTGTGACTCTGGACTCTCCAAAGTATTTTGCAATGTGGCAATGCCCTTGCCAGCCTACGGAGACTGTGTCTGCTCCTCCACCCACCTGCACGGGGAAGTCTTAGAAGAATGACTCCTAGCATCAAATTTACCCAACTTGGAAGGTTACCTGAATTAAAGAGTGGCCCCAAAATACATGCTTGTGCTTTTCAAAGGAAGGACCTCAGTTGCTGATGTGACCAAATGAAGGAGGATTCAGGTGCGCTCTCTGTGTTGTATATGGGTGGAATCAGTAACATGCCTCTACACTTCCCCCAGGATGAAAAGACAAATTGCTAAATGCCCTATCTGGAGTGCAATTATCACCTGGGTTTATTTTCAAAACAGAAGCTGAACTCTGTACTGCTAGGGGGAATGGTTTCAAAAGAGAAGACCTCCTGTTAAACACCTAGGTCTACAGCAGGGTATGTAAACAGCTGAAGAAACAACCTTTTCCCTAAATAGCATTTAATTCTCACTTCTTGTTATCCACCAGTTAACCTTCCAAAAGCAAGAAAAAAGCCCTATAAATAATATTTCACATTCAGAGGGCAGAGGTTTCCTAGTAAGGGTGAGGAAACAACCTCATTTTTACAAATGGACTGATTAAGCTATAGAGGCCGTGAGTCAGAATGGTACTTCAGCATGTGGCCAGCTTTAAAGACATAAACAATTCTAATGAAGTCAGCAGCACTGTCTGTGAGCTTAAATTTAGGCACAGACCTTAAAATACCTTCTTAAACTGGGATCAGAGAGGAAAAGGGTGGGACTTTCAAAAACATCCAGTCTCAGCCTACCCATCCTCTACAGACACAGGGATGGGGACACTGTATTAGCTGTCAGCCCACCACTGACTGCCTTTGCAAACTCTCCTTCTTGTGAGGCTTGCCCAAAGGTACACACTATCCCAGCTGCCTCACCATCTGCACCTAAGTAGTCTAATCTGCTTCGTACTGGAGTCTCTCAGCCTCGACCGAGCAGAAGGTGGCTGAACCTGCCCTCGACCTCACCATCTGGCAGAACTGCTCTAACACCATCACCTGGGACCCACCTGGTAAGGCCCACAGGACACAGGGATTTACCTCCATGCTCAGGTCACCAATCCTTCCATGATTGGACTTCCAAGAACTTTCCTCCCAACTGAATATCCACATACTTTTACACACCATTCTGTGATGTGGCCAAAACTGAGCCTCATGTGTTTAAGCGACCCCAGCATGTTATCTGCCTCCAAATACAGGGTCTAACTTCCAGAGGTTGACCTAAGTTCAAAACCCTCACAGGCATCAAGGAGGTCTCTAAGCTGTCCTCCATTGGTAGAAGACCTACACCGATCAGGGTCCACAGCAAGCTCTTACCCAACCTGGATGAAACCACATCCAGTGGTTTCAAAGCAGCCTGTGAAAAGTAGGTGGCAAACGGGGAAACCGAGGCACCGGAAAATGACAATAACTTCATTTTCCAGGCCAGGTGAGGTGTCCAGCCAAAGCCCAAAGGGTTTTTTTCCACCTTTTACAGCCAAGCAGAGGAGTGCACTGCATGGAGTCCAAGGGCCACTGACTGTGGCCAGTAACCATGCTTGCCTCTTTGTCCAAGCGTGTTGTTTGTCTGCTTGCCCCAGCGCCTGGTCCCAGCAGCACTCTTTCCACTTCCGAAAATAAAGCAGCATTTGCACCCATTCCATCTCAAACCCACTTAATTGTTAGACGTGGCAGCATGATAAGAACAATAATTATAACTGGAGGGGGCTTCCTGTTATCCTGGCTATAGGCATATCCGGAGCTAATAAAAACTTCGGCTTTTGGTCCCAGCATTGACTTAGCTGAAGTTCTGGTTATTAATTCATAAACAGGAAGCACCTCCGAGTTATCATATCCCTGCACGAACTTTGGGGTAAAGACCTTTACTCCACCTCGCCGGTGCCGCCTTCCCGATGAGCAAGTTTTGTGCGATTTAACGAGATTTCAGAATGCGTTCAAAACGCAGCAGGGCTGGCCTGTTCCTGGCGTTAAATGGGATCTGATCCCGTGTGGCGACGCGCCCAGGGTCAGCTTTTCAGGCTTCCCAGCCCCTTGTGTGACGAGGACAGCGTGCAGGCAGGTCTCTGCCTGCGCCGAGCTCCAGCAGCAGCACCGGTGGCGAGGTGCAATTTACAAATATTACCCTGATTAATTCCATAAGCCACCCACATAGAAAACTACCGACGCGGCGGCTAAAAATACACCGTGAGTTGCAACGAAGTTGTCAGGAATAAGCAAGAAGCAAAGCAAAGAGGAACAAAACCAAAACAGAGGTAATCACTGTTTAGAAAATAAAGGTTAAGGAATATAAAAAGCTCTTTTTACCCAGTTCTCAAGGATGTCAGCTACGACGAACCCAGGAAACAGCTGAGGACACCCGCCTAGGGCAGAAAGCTACCCACAGCCCAGGCATTGGTGATACCTACCAGTAAGCCCTCTTACAATGGGGTCTCACTTGGTCCACAGTGCCTGGCTCTGTTCTCCGCACAGGAGGAAATGTCACACGACAAGCGCACTGATGATTTTGTACAGCAAGGGCAGCATCGCCTAGGAGAGAGTCTAAAGACCCAGGCTCTCACCTGCCTTAAGCCATCCACCTCCTCTGAAGCTGATACAGCTGTCCCCGAGGAAGCCGCACCTCCAGTGCTCAGCGCAACGGTGGCATTAATTTGCCCCAACTCTGGGGCAGAGGCCATGCAGGATTACACTTGATGAGGCCCGTGCTGAAGCCCGACACATTTCCCTCTATGGTTCACAACTGAAACTAAAATCCAGGTCAAACATTGCACAGCGGTGTTCCTTCTGTTTATTTTACTCAGTAGGTTTTTTTGTCCTTCATTTTACAGCTCAGCTCTGCAACACTTGGGGAAAAAAAAAAATGAATGGGAAAAACCCAGTAGAGAAGATGACAGCAAAAGCTCTGAATTCCTTAAAATGAACGGGAAAATTCTCCTGGCACAGTGTGTGTGGGGGAGGACTTCACGCCAGATATTCACTTATTTATCAGGCCTCGCCTATTAATGTCAGGTGAGGCACCGTTCTGCTTCCCAGAGACGGTATTTAAGCCAGCTGCTCCGCGCAGGCACACACTACCCTCACCTCCACATCTAGAAATCGCCAGTGACTCTGTGCATGTGCTCTATGTTATCACTCACTTAAATTTCTACTGGAACCATTTCATAAGGCCTCGGAGGTGTCACATTTCCTCCCAGGGCGCCTTTTCTGTCAAAGAGCCTATGTTCTGAAATCCGTACGGTGGAGATACTGTTTCGCCTACCCTCGCCTGCCTTACGGTGGTGGCGGTGGGCACGCGTGTGTGCCACCCGAGACCGCTCGGTCAAGGGCAGGAGAGGAGAAGTGACTGCCGGCCACAGTGCTGATCCAACCCTTCGGGGCTCCTGCGCTCTCCTCAGTGGCCTGACTGTACCTGATGCTCCACAGAACAGCTACAGACCACACTGGTTATGCACGTAACATGAGGCTCGTAAGGGAGGATGGCAGTCCTTGCCTCTCCCTCCAAGGAGGAAATCGCATCCCCTGCGATAACTAAGTTTTTATCTGTGTGCTGCGATATTGCAGGGAATTCTAAGGACCTCTCACGGCAACTAGGAGGCGAAAAACATTCATTAACCCCTCCTCCGCCTCCCTCGAAGCCATCCAGCAGCAAGTTAACCCGCTAACATGCTGCAACACAAAGCAGAGAGGCTGACAGGGATTGTTCTATCGGCTAGCTCCTGCCACTAAAGATGTTCGCCTACTTTAAGGGCTGAGAAGCGCCGCAGAGCCTGGCCGCAGACCCTCCCGCAACGCTCGCGGGGAATTTGGTTTTACGGGATTTGCTTTTCAGGGCGTTTTGGTTTGGTTTTTTTTTTGCCTCTCTTGCTCTCTTCCTCTCGTCGGGCAGGAGCAGGGGTGCCGCCGAAGTTGGGATGCTCTAAACTTCCACCGCACGCTTCGGTGCGGCACCGCCGCCCCAAAGCCGGGAGGGAGCCGGCTGCGGCCGCGGCCTCCTCTCCCTCTCCCT
>WEIS01004564.1:0-17158 GCA_013389965.1 Todus mexicanus | reverse complement strand
TATTAGATATGCATACTTGCACATCCTCCTCCCATGTTTGTCTGAAACAGGGACAGAATCCATGCAGAAAAACAGACCTGAAGCACTCGATTACCTGCGAAGTATGTGAGTAAATATAAGAACAGGTCTGGTTGTGTCATGTTAGTCTCAGCACTATTCCACTGCGTGCTACAGAAGTTGTGCTACTTTTTTTAAAGCAAATCCTATGAGTGTTTTTTCTTGAAATTTGACTAATGCATTGTTTCTCCAGTTAAAACTTTTTCAACAACACAAGGAAAAGATAAAAATCAATAAAAAGGCAAAAATTAAACCAAGCTTGCCAGTAGTGTTGTTTGCTCAACCTCAAAAAAATACTGAAAGTACTTTAGATTAAGCTTTGTCTTCGGCTCCTCATGTATCTTAAGTACACACAGCTGGACAAACACAATTCCCTTGTCAAGAAATATAAAAAAGTTCTTAATTATCCTCTAATGGGATGGGAGAACATCATTATCTGTAAAACTACCGGAAATTTTTTGTACATAATTCTGGTTAAATCGCTCTATAATCTGCGGCCTCACTTCTACTGTCAGCACAAAACAAAACTGTGAGCCAAATTTGACGTTTGAAGATTCAAAATAATGAACAGTCTTTATATGCAGAAAAAGAAAGTTCTAAGATTATATCACCCAAGACTTCATAAAGAGAAAATCCCTAAATAAACTTCATAAAAATTAATTAAAGCTTCACAGCACCAGGAAGATAATTTTCTCTTTGGTACCTAGGTCCTTAGGTCAGAATGCAGTTATATGATCGTGCAGAACAATTTTAGTCCGGCAAACTCCTGCAGTTTGAGGTAAAAGCCAACCCTGAAACACTTGTGATTTTCATCCTCTCAGCATCCTCAAATAAAACAAAAATAAATGAAAGCCAGTTCTCTCCTGCCTCAGAAGTTTACACAAGTTATGTTTCTCTTTCTATCCCTTTCACTGTTATTCTCATTGTCAGATTACACAAACCACAATCCTACTGCTTGTCCAAATTCACTCAGCAAACGGCAAATCAACAGCTTTACCGGATCTTCGTATTACAAAGTGAAGCCTTCCTTTAAATAAGTTAATATTTAATCTTTACATAAAACAGACCCGTAAGTATTTGCTAGGCTGGCAATGTAACAAGCAGCTTTATACCATCAAGAAAACAATTCTAGCTTTTGAACTCTGGTTCAGGGAAAAAACCAAACCAAAACAACACAGAGCAAGATATTACCATTGTGTCCCACCATCGCTAGCCTGTAGTTTAAGGTACAAGCTTAGCTCTATATTACTTTTTTCCTTTACTACTTCTAACTACATATACACTGCTATCAGCTTCTGCCAAATTAATACCATTTTCACTTTAACAATTTCTAGATCATGGTTTCTTGATGGGGGTGAAGGGAAGCAGCGCTGCCTTTTTCCCTATTTTTTTTTTTGTCTTTTCACAAAATAAGCACTGCATGTAATTCATATGTTAACCTCAGGATGCAACAGCACTGTACACTAGGTAAGATGCATTAGCACAAGTGCATGCCTTCAGCATGGCAGTCAACACAACCCTGCCCGTATTTCAGAAACATAAGCATTGTAAAACAGCTGGTCTTTTGAGAATTTAAAAATATATCCCCATATTTATCTATTGCTCAGCCAAAAAAGGAAAAATATGAGCAAAAATATTCTTAGGACTGCCTTATTAGTAATATTAAGTCTTCTTGAGAAACCAGAAACTTAAGAAATTCTAGCAAGATATTGCCAGGGAAGGACAAAGATGTGACTAGACAGTGAAAGCTGCAGTTCACGTCATCGCAAAGAGCTCAGAAGCAGGCACTTGCGTGCTCATGCACACAGTGAGTTTCCGCTATGGCCTCATAATTTCAAAGGATTCAACATCTCAGCATTACACCACTGAGCAAGTCGAATGACGTGAACAAGCCCCCATCAGTCTGACTGCAGAGCTTTACCTCGGCTACCTCAGGGTTTCCAAAATCAGCCTAAGTAAGGAAGGAGCTCAGCAGAGCCTGTCTGTGAAGAGAAGTAAACCGGCCAACATCGAACTTCATGCTGCTGCTGCTTGTCC
Source organism: Todus mexicanus (assembly GCA_013389965.1). NCBI lineage: Eukaryota > Metazoa > Chordata > Aves > Coraciiformes > Todidae > Todus > Todus mexicanus. The sequence goes on along the minus strand of WEIS01004564.1, from coordinate 15,064 downwards.
AGGGCCATACTGGCCCCATATGCCCCACCAGTCAGTCCTGCACCACTGAGCAGCTTATACACTGGACCTACCAATGCTTTGGGGGTCACCGCAACATGAAGCACACAAAACTAAGTACGTTGTGTCACTCCAAAACTACAGGATACAGTCTTTTATTAAGCTGGATTCAAGTGTACTTTTTAACTTGGTCAGCTTAGAGGACAAGCAGCAATTCAAGGTTTGGCTTTAACAGAGGAAAAAGTTGTCTTAGTTCTGATTTGGACACCTAACATCGCCCCTGGCAGCAAAGATACTTTTTCCTTCATGACCCCAGTTGTTAGTTACACCTCTTTCTAGATACTCTCTTACATTGTTGTCTGTTATCTTTCATCTCACCTATGTCACAAGAATGAAAGAGGCGGAAGCCTACAGATTATCACAGGAAACAATCCTGCACACACAGGGACATCATTAGCTGTAGAATAAATGAGACTGGGGTGAAAATGTCATTTGTTGGAAGCATTCTCCCTGGAGTACAAACTGACAGGGGTGCAAGCTTTGGAAAATTTTTGAAGCTGTTTCAAGGAAAGGTCTCAGAGCATCCTGGAAGAACAAGTACTTTAGGGAGTTGATTTCCTTTGAGTTTCAGGCTTATTTTCAAGATTGCTACAAAGTGTTCAAGCACCTTCCCAATCACTGCATAATATGAAAAAGCCCAAGTCCGTCTATTTTGAGGCAAAGAGGTGGAATGATTTGCCAAGACCTTGTGAGAGGCATGCTAAACAACGACACATTCGCCCTCAACCTTGGAAGAAAAAAAACCCCCACCACTCTACAAAACCCACACACGCCACATCTCCCTACTCCCGTAAAAGGCGTATTCCAATCAAAGCCAGATACACTCCTTGCTGGGCAAGAAATTCAACTGCAACTCATGTAGAAGTATAGAAAAGGAAAAGAACTGATCTTGTTACAGATGCGCTATGGTTATTTCCCCGCCCGCTCCCACGACGGCTCCTAGCAAGAGTCATACTTCGGGTATTGCAGCCTTTCCATGAATCTCAAGAGTAACATTCACAGTTTGGCTGACGTTGCTCATGGGTGGGAAGAAAGAGTGATAAATGTGTAATTGCATCCCTTTGCCAGATGTACAGCCTTAACTTTTCTCAGTTTTTAAGGAAAAGGGTTAATATATATATATATATATATATATACATGCATATAGACATAAATACATATTTCCAGAAGTTACCAGTACTGGAACTCAACAGAAACTCCGCACAGGCACTGCCCCATCTGCAAAGGCGAGCACCGCTGACATTATCCCAAGTTTTTCATTTGTTCGGAGAATGGCATTTAACTGAAAGTGCAACTTAGATTTACGTAACGTAATCCCCATTTGCCAACGCAGACCTTAATCACTCACAAGAATATGGTGGAAGCAGTAAATGACACAAGTGGGACAGACAAGGAGTGAATTTCCTTCCGCAAATATTCATCTGACTTTCGTTACAGGGCAGCGCTAGAGCACGGAGACCTTAGCACCTCTCCACTGTTCTCTAAAAGCCGTAGTTTGGTGACCTTTCCACACTGAGTGATTTCTTATTTCCTGACTGGCAGGCACCCACTAGGTGCTCTCCTCCCTACACAGCAGGGAGTTGTTTTTAGACAAATGACTCAAGATGACTGAGTTGACAGCATCGTGTAGTCAAAAGCCAACACAGGAGGATGTTGCCAGGTCCCATGGGGAGCTCAGGAATTGCACATACCACTTGCCACCAGCTAGAATCACAGAATGTTAGGGGTTGGAAGGGACCTCAAAAAACCATCTAGTCCAACCCGCCTGCCAGAGCAGGATCACCTAGGTGAGGTCACACAGGAACACATCCAGGCAGAAATTTCACCCATATGAGCCTATAATAGTTTTATCTTCATACGGTGCTAGATTGATGTACCTTTTTCACTCCAGATCTCCAGGAACAGGGCACAGGTTTCCCCCCAGTGCACTGCCAGGTAGTTCAGAAAGTAACGTTTTACAGAACAGTGAGGCAGCAGAGGTAGCTCCACAGGCCTTCATGCTGCATTGGTCTGAAGATGCACACATTGCCACACTGCACGTCCTGGGGCACTGCCTGGGGCTGGTCTGCAGCACAGGCACATCATTGTCGAGGTCTAACACACCGCTTGTCTCAGGGGCATGACTTGTGGTGGACAATTCTTGCTGCAGGGGTGTATGAAGTTACCCCTCTTAACCGTCTGCCCACTCTCCGCTATGGCTGACAAACATAGTGAAAAGAAGCACTTGCCTTTCCAGACACTTCAGGTCAGGTTTGAGCTACCAATGAAGGCAAGTTTGAGTGACCCCAAACAGCAGGGAACTGCAGTGATGAAGGGTGAGCCGCAGTGAACAGCCTCTCGTCATTCAATGGCTGCCCTGGGTTACCCACAGTCAGTCATGAGAAGGAAAAGAAACCCTGCCAGGGTCACCGATGCCTTAAAGCAGTGCAGCCGTTTCCACAAGGACGAGCTAGAGCCTCAACTCTTCACACACACTGTGCACAGCAATGGCACTTGAAGTCACAAAGTAGCTCATTCATGTGATCAAAATGCGATGCCTTCAAAGGCACTGCAGGAAGTGTGTGTGTGTGTGTGTGTGTGTGTGGAGAAATCTTGAGTGGGATGAGAAAGGAGGAAGAAAATGCAGCCGGGGAAGAGACACCTTGCTACAAGAGGGATGCTCTGTTGTTTACAGCCACTGGATTTTCTATGTTCATGTAGCCCATTGTTACAGGACTCAAAGAAGTATTATCACAGGGACAGGTAAAATGAACTAGTATTTCAAATAAGGCAGTTCAAGCTGCATTGCAGACCTTTTTTGTTATTTGTTGCCAGCCATTGTTATGATTTTTGTATGGTTAAAACAGTATTAACACAATTCTTTCACTACAAAAAGTAATTTAGAGCAGCCAGAGGCTTACTGCCCAGAAAACATTCTCTTATCAAAATAATAAAGGAGCCTTTTTCTTTTTTAACCTCAATGCAGAGAGAACATGCATAAATACAAATAGGGCTACAGCAGAAATTAGCATAATCAATGCAAGATAATTCAGCACTAAATGTAACTCAGTACCAAAGGAGTAAGCTATGACAACTGAAAAGATTTTTGCCGTATATTCTGGGAACAGTAAATTGTGTGCTACCACTTCCACAGATCAAAAACACAGCTACACAGGCAGCTAACTTCTGGAACCCACAAAATCCTACAGATGGCTCCTTACCTCTGCCTCTACAAAATGTTCTTGAAAGTTATACTAAAGGTCTCCCAATGGTCTTCTCACTGAGGGTGTCTGCACATTTTAAACTATTTCAAACCCACAAGTTACTCTTGGTTAGCACCCAGGAAGAAGTGCTGCCAGGTCTTCACCTCACAGTGTCACACTTGTGTCCACTCTAAGAAAGGTAACATATTAAAGAGATGTATCAGCCCAAACAACTGAAGGCTTTTTCTGCATATGAAGCCAGCATTCAGCTGCAACAATGTACCAGGTTTGTTCTCCCTGAAAAAAAAAATAAATATTCTATTCCCTGAGAATCACTATTCACTTTCAATTTACCATAATTGCCCAAGGAAACCTAACGTAACTTGATTTTCTTCAGCTATTTAATCACTGCTGCCACTACTCATTCTACTTGCATTTTGATGGATTTTAAACCCTAGCATTACTTCTACACACTTTCCTCAGTTGCTCACTTCAATTATTGGGTTTTCTTAACTCAGTTTTTTCCCCAAAATTCTACATCATAACAACAACAACTTTATCGCTCTATAGTTTGGAAGTGCTACACATAAACTGTTCCCCATATCGTCTTTAAGCTATCAGACACAGCCAAAACAAAGCCTGGCTTCTTCTTGAAAGACCAAGAGAGGTCTTGCATGACTCAAGGAATAGAAAAAAGAACTGGCAGAAAGGCATGGAAACTCAGAAGCATCTGAGTGGAGCTAGCTTATGTCCACACCACTAATTAATTACATTTACATTTGAAGGAGCGGTATTTACACTCGGGCTGGCCAGATCAAGCTCACAGTAACACTACACTCAAGTATCTGGATATGTGAAAGGGCTTTTTGTGTTAGAATTAACTCCAGTGGTTCTGTTGTAAAGACACTACTAGGACACTTGCAAGAGACAGGAGAGACAAACAGGATAATCAGCTGGCATTGACAGAGCGCTGGTATCACATAAGGAGTTGTATTGTACTCCCTGCACAAGATTAGGTGTTCTGCACGTAATGCTAGAAATCATCAAAATATTTAAAATAACAAAAAACCACCAAACAACAAAACCGTAAACAACAAAATACCCACCCACCCAAAACCCAACAACATAAATTCATTCTTATAACAAGATTTTTCCAGGTAATCAAGGAGTTACCTTTTTTTTCTTCTTCTTCTTTCTTTTTTCTTTCCAAAAAGAGAGAACACTCTTCGCTAATTCATGGTTGTGACTGCCAGTCAGCCCCTGCCTTAAATGTGAAGGTCACTCAAAGCTGAGTGTCTTATGGCTCAAGATGTTGCTCTTAAATCCATTTACTTCTACTCTAGACTAGAATACAGAGTGACAATCTTTAATATAGAGCGACAACCTTTATTTAGCTATTCCACACAGCTGTGAGGTGTGATGGCAGGAGAGCAGAGGTGTCAGCTCTTGGGAAACAAAAATTCTGGACGCAGCTGATGGACCTGCAGATACGAACCATCGCCCAGTGGCAAGGAGTGTCAGCAGGCGGCAGGGATTCACTCTGTTAATCAGGCATCTTTCTTTGCATTGGGCTTGGGACTCTTCCAAAATCAGCTATCTCCTTACTTATTTACTGGCTCTGCTTGCAACAAGTGTTTCCTCAAATAATAAAATCTCCTTGCGAAACTCTGTAGCTAAAAATCTCCGTCTAAATCTCATTACAAAGCATTAGGCACTCTTTTCCTGAGAGAAGCATTCTGCTGCTGCCAAGTTCATTGGGTAATTGGAGGAATCAAACCGCCCAGCTAGCTGACCTCTTCTCATTCATTAGGTCACTGGAATCCACAAATGAGGTTTTTAATTCAATTTTTTGTAGCACTGGTCAGGTTTGATTGGTATTTGCCACCTGAGTTTAAATGAGAAACGATGTACAATGAGAAGAGCTAATTTTCTGCCAGCAGCGCATTAACAACATAGCAGTCAGTAATGCAATTTACACGAGCTCCCAAAAAGATACTAGTAAGCCAAGATTTTGAATAGTCCTTTAAGAAAGTTCTGGTTTGAAAAGCACATAATTCAAAAACATATGTAGTAGTTTTGGAAAAGTTCAATGGTGGGAAAGTTTAATTAATGTCTTCAACATACTGGACTTGCAAATATTAATATCATTTTTATTATTAAACTATTTATGGAATATATAAAGGTTCACAGACTTCTTACAATGATTTAGAGAATATGTCCACATATGATCCATCAAGTTGGTTGATAACAAATGTTGCCATTTTTTTTGACGCTGGAGGCATCTTGCTGTTTGTTCTTCTTGTAACTCATTAAACCTTGGAGTGAAACACCTTGGGACAAACTTCGTAACTAAAGCTACTTCCTGTAGTTTCTTTGTAAAAAGGAAAAAATAAGCAGCGACTCCCCTGGAACATAACAAAAGATCCAGGTGCTGCAGAGGGGGGCAAAAAAATGTCAGGGATAACAGGACAAAGTTTTAGCTAGAAGACAAGGTCAGAAGGACATGTTTTTGTTGCACCAGATCTCATTTAAGTAGCAGATCACTTAAGAACATGAAAAAGTGACAGCACAAAGACTGCACGAGCCACTGCGAAGACATTTTTTGATACTCCAGAATAAACAGAGAGGCAAGCATACAGAACATAGCCTATTATCTATAGAGCTCTCATTCAGTAAACAATGCTTCCAGTAAATAAGTATATCAAAACCTCAGAGCTCACCTGCCTGCTGAAGTTCATCACGTATTTTTGGAAAGTACTAACTCAGAACTCCGTAAAAAAGGTCAGCTAAAATACTAGAAATCCTAATGCAGTATGTGCCAAAGGAAGAAACAGGGCTGTCTGTAACACCTCAGAGACGCATTAGGGCTCCCACAGCAAAGCTCTGGATCTAACACAGCAGGACCGGCAAACTGCCTAGCAAGAAACGAGTAGAGTTTGATGCATGCATGACACCTACTAAGAGAATTAATGTTTGCTGTCATCTTCCTAGAACATCACATATCGTTATACAGTCCCAAGAATATCTACATTCGCAGGTGAAGCACTGGAGTGTGGAAATGAATGTTTGTGAAAAACAAGAAATCGCTGCTACTGGTTTAACATGTAAGCCAGGAACCACGTTAAGTTACGGGAAGTTAGACCAGGAAAGTAATTCTAAATATCTACAGCGAAGTGCAAGGTGACCCAGACCCTTAAACCTGCTGCCTCCTGACAAGCTACACAGAAACATCAACTGGGATGGGATCAGGAGGTGCAGTCGCTTGCCTAGAGACTTCAGAGAAGCCGTGCAGCAAGAGGAGAACACTGTAACACAGCAGGAAAGGAGAGTATCACAAAACCAAGCAGCTGAGGCATGGCAGCACAGCTCCTGATGCCCTGCGTGTGCCTGACAGCTCCCCCAGACCATTGTTTCTGCTCACAAATACATCCCTATTTCCCTCCGAAAGGTTCCTTGGCAATACGGTTTCCCAAGTGGCTCTGAAAGTGTGGGAAGTAGGGAGAAACACAGGATATTTACGAGTTCGAGAATGTCAATAGACAAAAAAGCCAAGCAAAAGAGAGGAAAAACGACTGAATCTAGTGCTCAATCACCTTCATGCTTCCCTTTGTCTCAATTATGAATTATGAAAATTATGAAGAGCCTTGTTGTTTACTTTTATCTCGGCAGGTATCTGCCGTGCAATGCAGCAAATAATATTTATTTGCAATTACTAGGCTGAATTCAAGCTTTTTAAAATACATAAATTATTTTTTTTTTAAAAAAAGTCACATGAAATTTAAGGAGCAGTGCATTAAACTGAAAAAATATACACATAAAACCCAACCCCACAGAAATCATATGCACAACTTGCATCCTTCTCCAGATACTGTAAATAAAATAAAATAAAATAAAATAAAAATAGCTGTGTATTAACACATAGGATTTTCCAGAACAAAAACTGAATTTTTCTCTGTTTTGGGCTCCTGTGCAATGTTTGGGTAAATCAGCATGTCACAAACCCACAGAAGTGAAAGCCTCCAGGTACCATCAATCCCAGCACTGTGGAAATATACTTCATTTCTCTGTTTTTGGTTTGTTTTTTTAAATCCAAACCTGCCAAACCTAAAGGCAATGACTACTTGTCACAAAAAATGGTACAATAAGAGCTTCTCTGCGTGCATGCTGTGACAAGGCAGTAGCCGAGGCAATTAACATAACTTTTAAGTCTACTACAGACAACTGCAAACCAGCTTATAAAATACCAGTCTATTTAGGTCTCTTCAAACAAATCACGTCTGTTCTTCTCAAGGTTACTTAAATTTCATCTCAAGTTTGCTTCATTTTACCTGCAGCGGCAGCTTGCCTAATTCCAGATGAATTATTACTTCCATCTCTAAATTTTTTTTGACCCAAATAGCTGGTTCTTATTTTTAATATTTTTTTTCCCCCAGCCTATCTCCCTGCTTAGCACATCACGAGAGACGCGTAAGAATTCCCTGCTCTGAAGACAAACACTTATCAAGATGCACAACTGAAATGCCACAAACAAAAAACCCCTGCACAAAACCCTCACGCGATCTCTCTGTAAATCCTATGGTTAAAATGGTTCCGTGCTTCGCATTTAAGACAATCTTGCACCATATATAGCAGCAGAGCGAGCGTTGCAGAAACTGCAAAAGCAAAGCACACTGTTCTAGTGATCCGGTTCTTTCTGACAATCTCCTAAGACAATTTTAATAGTCAAAAGGGAACATGAATAAAGAACAGATGAGCCATTTGGGTTTTGAAAGGAAAAAAAAAAAAAGGAAACAAAAAAAAAGGAAAATCAGAGACTCGAAATGCTGCAGAGCAACTCGATTTTTAGCACAGATAAGAAAAGATAGTCAAAAGGTTATGTAGGAGGCAATCCACTGAGTACTGGAGGAGGAGGAGGTGGGAACAGAAGAGGGGGAAATGTCTAGGGTTTTTTTCTTGACCCAGGACAGGAGCAGTTAAGCACATCTCACAGAAAACAATTTAGCGACAGCCGAAGGAGCTAATACTGGGGAAGCGGCTAACAAATAAGTGTGTTTGTTGCAGTCTTGTCATCCCTTTTTATACCTGATCCACCTTGGTGAAGATTCAGCTGATACTGAAAAGCGGCCTGTGGTTACTCATCTCAAATGCTTCTATTAAATTCATACACCCTAAAGAGTGAAAAATATAGATACTCTCATCCCATTACAGGAAGAATATGCACTGGGTGGGGAGGAGTTAATGACTGAGTTGAAAACTCCATAAAAGCTGTGTCAGGAAACTCAGGAACCTATAGTTTATAACACATGTAAGGAAAGCACATGTTAAACCAGCATGAAGTCTTACCAGCTGTAAAGACTGATGAACAAAAAGAGCTAGAGAAACACTGACATATTGAATGGGTGAAAAACGAATGCCACGAACACTCAGCACTTACAGGCACAACTCAAGACAACTAGGATTCCTCCTACTCCCATTTTCCATCACAGGTAGCCTCAAGTTCCAAAGCAAAAGCACATAGCGTGCCATGCCAGTGCTTCATCTGCTGCAGGCGTAAGGGAACTCTGCTCTGATACCCATCTTTATAATATTGTAAATTCTTTGAATATGGGCAGCACATCCACACTAACTCATAAAAATATGAGCTGCTAGACAATGAAGTTTTAATGATTTCAATTTCAGTAGACAGCGGAACCCGAAGTTCACAGCATGCAGAGGGTAAATGACCTCAAAGTAATGTCTGCTGAAAACACACGCTTGAAATTCTGATCCTTTTATGCATAGCATCTTGTAGGAAAACTGGGAGACTACTAAGTGACAAAGTAACATAAAACCCCTGATTAAAAACAAAAGTAACTTTAGTTCACTGTTCTAACTCTAAAGGCACACAGAAAGCTCCTACCGTCATTACTAGAGAAAAATGTGACAGGATTTATTTTTCATCTTAACTCATACTATCCGAGCCCTTTCAAACCAAGAACAAAAGCTTTATAGTCCACACCTAAAAAGCAATCAGGAAGCTGCAGCGAGTGATCACAGCTACAGCAGAAGATTAATAAGGCAAGCAGAGTTCCTGCTTTGGCTCAGACACTCAGCTCCCTGCTTTCCCTAAGCCCCTTCCCTCCTCTACTCTAAAGCTATCCTCTGCCCGTGGACTAGTTTCAGCCAAGTTCTGAAGCTCAGTGGAGGTCTCACACTAAGTATATGCCAGTAAGTTTCACCAGAGCTGTTAGATGGGTAGAAGAGACAAGCCCACACTATTAGGAAATAGCCGCTCTGAGCTCAGGTGCTCATTTTTGGCTTGCCCCCTTGGCAAGCTAACCACACCAGACTGGCCACCAAACACGAAAGGGTAACTAGGGATCAAGGAAAGATGCCAACTACTGCAGAGCTGTCAGGAACGGTTTAGCTATGCTGACAGAGGGCTGGGGTGGACACCGCAGGTAGAGGGCTAGGAGGGAGAAGAAGGATGGAGTTCTTCTGATGGCAAAAGAGTAGGAAGACCAGACACAAGACAACTTCCCAAGAAACCAGGCTAAACTACTTCTGTTGCTCTTGGAACAATTTTATTTTATTAGAGGATTGCCAAGAGAGCATATTTTAAGGCATATAAAGGGCACATGCTCACTCATCCTTATAAACTAATATGACCAATGCAGTGCGAAGCACCATATAAGAAGACAGATAATCTTTCCACTCGAACTGGGTATCTGGTTTTCCAGTAAATTTGCATCCAGTCTGAGCACCCCAACAGGAATTCTGCTTATTTATAATAAAAGAAAAGACTGGATGCCACACTTAGTGGCGCGGTTTAGCTGATGTGGTGGTGTTAGGTCACAGGCTGGACTCGATGATCTCAGAGGTCTTTTCCAGTCTTAATTATTCTGTGATTCTGTGGTTCTCATCTGATGATAAAACGCATGCTTGAGCTGAGACGCTACAACATAACTAAGAGCATCCAAAGCGGTTTGATTTCTTTATTTTGAAATTCATGAGAGGTACATAAACTTAGTTAACTAATCATCTAACCTGTTTAATTTGCTGTTCCTTTTCTTGAAAGGTCTTCTCCTATGGGAATGCTTTTTGCATGCTTAACATGCAAATATTGTACTTCAGTGCTGATGCGTTAGCTTCTCCTGTAGTTTGAAATGAGAAGTTACTGACACTGCTGTTAACATCACCTTGCCGTTGCTTGATAGCTAGTGCATTAGCATCTGCAGTAGAGATTTCTTCTGGAGGAGGCAGATGGAATTTCTGTCTCTCTGTTGATGCAACAGACTCTTCAAATGGGAGCACTATAACAAGATCATCATGTGCTTCTCTTGTGGAAATCAGAGCTATCTCCCTATCAAAAAGAGCTATTCCAGTCTCCTGGAACATTAAGCAGTTCAATTTGTACCATTACAATGAAGTTATGAATCCTAAATTACAAACTGCTCTGTTTGCCAGGATTTTAGACATATCAGACATTGCATTGTATTCAAAACCCCAAAACCTTTCTGAAAGTAGACACAATTGAAAGAACACACAACTAGTTATCTCCTGTAGCTTTCAAAATCAATTTTCCCATACTTTGTGGACTTCGAGGCATGAAAGTACTCATATATTGTCTGGTTTTATGGATTTACTAGTCCTGTAATTCTCCTTACAACAGTTAGCTCAGAAGAGCCAGGATTGTGCTTTTTAGAACCATCTGGTTTCACCCAACAACTCCTACTTCGTGCGTCTTCTGACCATTGTTTAGCCGGTCTGTATAACAGCCCACCACCTACAAAAATGTTTGGGATAGGTAATGAGGTTTAAGTCAGCCATAAGGGAAAATGAACCACAAGAGAAGAGCTCTACTCTTTCTGAGCTTCCGAGAGATGTGGTAAGCAGACACAATCAGTTCAATTCACGGGTAGCATAATACAGCCACTGTTTACAAAAGCGATGTTAAATGCAAAACATGTTTTGATGACAAGAAAGAACACATGGAATAGTCTTAAACTAATAAAAAGCTATTTCACAAAACCAATCCTACATGTACTTTTGGGAGAGTTTGTATTTCTTTTACAAGATTTTGTAGCGATAAGACCAGGGGGAATGGCTTTAAGCTTGAAGAGGGTAGATTTAGACTAGATATTAGAAGAAATTCTGTACTCTGAGGGTGGTGAGACACTGGAACAGGTTGCCCAGGGAAGCTATGGATGCATCATCCCTGGAAGTGTTCAAGTCCAGGCTGGATGAAGCCTTGAGCAACCTGGTCTAGCGGGAGGTGTCCCTGCCCATGGCAGGGTGGTTGGAGCTCAATGACCTCTAGAGGTCCCTTCCAACCTAAACCATTCTACGAATCTATGCTTTCTAGGTGTGCTTGCTTGCAAACAGAGCTCTGGGCAAGTTATGTGTAAAAAGAAATAATCTAGTAAGAAAACTCATTCATGGTTTTCTACTTTAAAACATTAAAAAACCCCCACAACTGAATGAGATGTTGGTGGCGTCTTCTGCAGTTTTCTAGTTACGCATTCACAGATTCCTTCCACTCTGCACACATTCCCTCAACTTCTATGCGTTTGGTGAGAAAGGGCTGCTTTCACCTCACCAATTAGCTTAACAGCTCATTTACCTGACAGATCACAACAGCAATAGTGGTCCAAAGAAGCCAGTGCTCACCAGCATACAACATCAACGCTTCAGATACAACAGTGCTGGCGCTTTCCACGGGAGGAAAACAACAGACTAGCTCATGAATCTCCTCTCATCTTACCCACATCAGTCCTCCTCTGTTCACAGCTAGTATGTAAGTAATATAATTTAGGGTTATAACTGAGGCATAGCCACGTAAATACATACTAGCAGTGAATTACAGGGTACGACTGAGCACCATCAGACACCAAGACACTGAGCAACACGGGAGAACCCCAGCAGAGGCGGGTGGAGCAAGCAGCACAGAGAAGCAAAACTGAAAGGAAAAAGGTGTCGAGAAGAAAGCAGCAGCCCCAACTTTACAATACCATCTTCTGCTTGGGTTAGGAGGAGTATTTTATGCTACATTAACATTGGCTTCCCACTTGATCTACTAATGGAATATATACACTTAACCTTTAATACAGGGGTAGGGACTAAAAGAAGGGACACCCTCCTCCCCTCCCCCAACCAGGAAGAAGAAAGAGTTGGGGGAACTAAGGCATTCTCTGTTTCCTTGTTAGCTCCAGATCTTAACAGTTACCTGATCTTCAAGAGTAACATTTGAAAAAACAAAGGTGTCTGTGGGTTTTCAATTCCTCTTTTACTCTCAGTATTCACTCAAAATTTTCTATTGTGTCTTCTCTTTTCTAAAGCTTCCCTTCCTCCATCTGTCTTTCCCTTACCCAGGCATACATAAGCTGCGTGTTGTGCCCTTTGCCAAAGCCACAGCAGCGCAAGAAGCCGTAAGCCCTGCTTCTGCACTCACCATATGTGAGCAGCGGCAGAGCCCAGTGCCACCTCATTCATTATCTGTGCGCTAGAGCCAGATGCTTACTCTTAAGAATATAGCGCAGCAGTTCTCAAACCAAAATAAGGCATAAGGAGCACTAGGAGAAAGTAAACATATCTGCCAAGAGAAACAGAGAATCCTGTATTTCCTCCTATAAATCCTCCCTATGCTGGTTTGAGCTCAACTGCAGCCTAAAAGCACACAAATGGAAAAAACCAACAACCCACTACCAAAAGACTTAAATACAAACCCCATTTTCTCTCCCTTAATGAGATGACCTTTTATCAATCGCATAAACAAAAATCAACAGGTTAACAACAAACGAACAAAAACCTACCAACCTAGAAACCCAAAACCCACCATGGAAAACTCAGAGAAAAATAAAACCCTTGGTCAACAAGTATAGGTAGCACGGGTAAGATTTAATGACCAGCAATAAAAATTTCCAAGTAATTTTCCTATTAAATGACCATTTTTTTCTTAATTTTATGGGCAGACAGAACAAAGCTGATTTGTGAGCAAGAAGTGCCAGACGTCTAGAAACCAGATTTATAGATGTGAAAGTTCTCGCATAAACAGAACCCAACAGTTCCAATAATTTTCACACAAATGAAACCCCAACGAACTCAAAAGGGCTCTTTGCAGCTTCTCTATGCCTGTAAAGGAGAAATTATCCACCAGCACCCAGCCCTAACCCCGCTCTGTGATCAAGACACAGAGCTGGGACTTGAGGGGTCGAGTTGCTGTTCCCAATTCAGCCAGAGACCATCTGTGTGACCCCTGGGCAAGTCTCTTAATCAGTGACGTTTTGTTCTTTGCTTAAAAGGAGAAAAGCATGGCCCTACTGTGCCTTTTGTCATACTGGTCAGACTGACAGAAAACCCTCACATCACACCTGAAATACGATTCTATAACTTCACATAGCCCCTCTGAGGACTACTGTAACAACTACTCGTGTCCCAGACCACTGGTACTTAAGATTGTCTAAAAATCGGGTTCCAAGTGTCTACAGTTTTAAGCACGATATTCCCAGAAAACCAGTACTATTTACTCACTCAGACAACTAAACCATAGTAGTGTGGCAAGTTTGGATACACTGACGTATTTGCAACTCTCCTACGTCAACATTTCACGTAATATCTCAACAAGTGTTACTACAAGTATATATTTCTACTATTTTAAGCCCAAATAAATTTTTGCCTGCAGTTTATATTCCAGTCCACGCATGTAAAGCTAACACAAAGAGCTGTGAAATACCGTGGGCATTCAGAAACGTTAACCCAAAGCCTAAATCCTGCAGAAAAAAAAAAAAAGGTAACTGATCATTTATAATGAAAGGGCGTCTTTACAAGTTTGCCCAGATATAAGGCATACACAAGCCTTTCATTTCTTGCTAGGGATATCAACGCACGTATTTTACACAGACAGCAAGAAGTCCAAGGACCTACAGATGCTCAGTAGACCTATATGAGTTTAAAACAGTTCTCTGTACTTCTGAATGTCGTTTTTTTTTTCTTTCCATTCCAGCTTCCTTACTTAAACACGCCAAACGCTCAGCAGCTAGCGCCTTCCTGAGTTTTCCTACACTGCTTCCAAGTTTCACCAAGCCTGACAAACACTGTGCATCACCACGCCGCTCTGTTCACCCTGCCCACACAAAGCCAACATCTCCTTCTGAACTGAGTGTCCCCCCTAAAGACAAAAAAGGGTAAATATCATCCTGACCGACGTTGCTGCTTGCAAGCCAGATTTATATAATGCTGAGCCCTCGTCCAGAAGGCCTTGGCGTGGCCTGACAAGACCCCATAAGCCCTAAATCCTTTTCCCTGCCCGCTGCTTAAGGTGGGATGCATGCTTTCAGCCTCACTCCAATGACACAGGGCTTCTTATTTATTAAAACAACGCCCCTGGGGTGGACAAGGAGTTGTTTGACACATCAGGGAGGTGGGTTAGCAATAGAAAAATAAGAGAGGAAACTTCTCCCGGGGAGGCAAGAGGGGCTGTGACCTCGGCGAGGGCTCCTGCAGCTTCTGGAGGGTCTCTGTCCCTCAGGGCTCCCCGAAAGGTCTCTGTCCCTCAGGGCTCTCTGAGAAGTCTCAGGGCTGTCGGAGAAGTCTCTGTCCCTCAGGGCTCCCCGAAAGGTCTCTGTCCCTCTGGGCTCTCTTCTCTGTCCCTCATGGCTCCCAGAGAGGTCTCTGTCCCTCACGATTCCCCGAGGGGTCTCTGTCCCTCATGACTCCCCAAGGTCTCTCTCAGTCCCTCACGGCTCTCTGAGAGGTCTCAGCCCCTCGGCGCCTCCCCGAGGGCTCTGACCCCGCACTAGGGGGTGGGTTGTCTCCTCTCCTCTCCCCATCCCCGTCCCTCGCCGCCC
>WEIS01004561.1:0-13886 GCA_013389965.1 Todus mexicanus | reverse complement strand
CTTTGGCAGTGGTGTTGAACCAGGTAATCTCTAGGGGTCCCTTCTAAGCCCTAACATTCTGTGATTCTATGACCTCCTGAAGCAAGTACCCCCACAACAGAACCCAGCTGCCAGTGGGGTTGGATGTAACACCAAAGGCGCAATGTGAAATATGTAAGCACCAAACTAAAGATCTTGAAAACACACACGAAGATTTTAAATATGATACTTATTCTAACAAAATAGATTAACATAGCACTATTATAATTAGTTTAATAAATTAATTGGTCCTGAAGTGAACTGGATCAGAACACAGGGTGTACATGCTAACATTAGATTAAGCAGCTCTCAAGAGGTGGGTGCTGAAGATCACGATGAAATTTTTACATATAACCTACAGAACCACCGGACTAAGATATCAGCGCTAAAAATAAGCATATCAAAAGCATTTATACTAATAAAAATTAAAATTTTAACCAAGTGATAAAACCCCCACAGCTATGTAATATTATTTTATATGACTGCTTATAACACACTAAGTAAAAGTTATTAGTAAGGTGGCACTACAGAGCCCAGAATTTACTTCCAGGGTGTTTCAGATTCACCTGCTTTCCTCAGTTACTTCCATCCAATGCATGTACGTAATAGAGGAGTCCACGGAGAAGGAGTGCAAGCTTTCAGGTTTTTCTACATCACACAGGATAATCCGCTTGGTATCGGTAAGGCCAAAAGCCAAAACTAGAGAAAGATGAGTAAAATGTATAAACAACCAATATGCAAAACTTCGTGCTTTAAACTGAACTGGAAAATAACGTGCCTTCAAAGCCATCTACTGGACAGACTTTTCTTCCTATTTACAGCCCTTCCAAATTCTCATTTGAAATCCACTTATTAGAATGAAAATTTGAACTATCATATTTTAGGTGATTAAATTTAAGTCAAAGGCCTGATTTCACAATTATTTAGCTAGATGCTTCAAGTCTAGCACTTCTAAAAACAGTTCTGATAAAGCGGAGGCTTCAGCATTTGCAAATTTGAGGCCAAAATTGTATGTAACGACCTTCCACCACGAAGGTTTGTGCTTCATTGCAACAAAATTTAATTTAGGACTTGCTGAGTAACTTGCGCATTACCTTCTTCTTAACTTTACTCCTCCATAAAAGCATATGGCAGGCACAGGTTTCTGTGCTTATTTGTATTCACAGGCAACCAGTTTAAAAAGAAGTTTCTCAAGCTGCTCAGACTTCATCACAAACCAATACACACAGTTTTTACCCACGTCGTAGAAGATTGTTCTCATTCTCCCACATTTAATGAGTCAAAAAATTAACTGATTTCCAGCCTAGGTTTATTCAGCTATTAATTTCAACATTACTTTCCTTTTGCCATGATAAGGGCTTTTTTCCCCTTGTCTGGTGTATTACTCGAGAAGATTTAGCCTCTGAAGTTCAGCCTACGTTAAATAAGCTAAGCTCTTCAGTCAGCCCTGATCAGACGGCCTCTTTCTCTCAGAATAAATTTTGTAGCTGATACGAAAATATTCTGGAAGTTGAAGTTTTGCTATACCTTGAAAAGCACTATGTCGGACACAAATCCACCTCGCAAATCTTTCTCGCAATTGCTTTCAACAGTGTAAATCTCTCTATTACTTTGAATACACCTACATAAACTAAACCACCCTCCTCATCAAACGCCGTTTACTTGAGACTTTCCTTCACAGGTAAGAAGTACCATCGCCACAGCTCCCACTGATTTCCAGTGGGATTTTACCACGGCACCATCCCACCTCAGATACTTGACATTACTTTTGCCATCCGGTCTCCAAGCAAGAGCGGTCACTTCTTTTCCCGTATTTTCATTTGGAGGCAAACTCCACACTCGTTGAAAGTTTGCGAGCCGATGAAGCAAAACCTACAAAGCGAACACATTGCGGGCAAAGAATAAAGGAGAGTGCCCCATTAATATCAGTTTGTACATCAACCGAAGGAGCAGGGCTTTTTCACCATTTTTTAACAACTCCTGTGTCTTAAGTAGCACCTGCTCCTCTCGCAGGTGATTTGCTCCTATGTCGCTTCAGAGAATAGGATACACCGTTTACAGCAACACAGGGAAACAAGCTGGGCCTTGTCAGCACCCAGAGGCCTGTAACCAGCAGGGCCAGCACAGCTCTGTCTCCACGCAGCATCGCACACCGCAGTTACAGGGGGAAAAAACGCTTGAAAACGGGTTTAATTTCCCCAGGAAACGGTGACGCGGGCAGCGAGAGCATCACCAGCGAATCTGCCTGAAGACTGGAGAGTAAGAAATGGAGGGGAGGTGTCGAGCAGCTCGATTTGAGCAGCTCGACTCGAGCAGCTCGATTTAAGGAGCGGTTCCCGCCCGGCCCAGCCTGTGCCGCGGCCCCGGCCCCCGCTCACCTCCCCCGCCCTGTTGGCCAGGGCGATGAGGTCCCTCTTGGGCGACCAGGCCATGAAGACGATCTCCTGGGGCAGCTGCTTCTCCCCGACCTGTCGGAAGGCGGGCATGGCTGCGGATCGGCCTCGGCCGCGGCCCCGGGCTCCCTGCGCCGGGCCCGCCCCTCCCGCCGCTTCCGGAGGCGGCCCCGCCTGGAGCTCAGGGGCGGCCGCTCCTGGCGGGTTCCCCTGTCTCTGCTGCCCCACAAACCTGCCCTTTCCTCACGTTTACACCAAGAATTCTCTGCACCGACCCCGCTGCTCGGGCGTCTTTACGATGCAAGCCGCCTCTGGCAGCGGTGCCAATCCACGGTACTAAAACGAGCGGTTGTTTTCATTTCGCTCGTGGAAGTAGTTCAAAACCAAATCTAAACACGCTTGCAAGGTCGCTTTTTTCCACTTCTGAAGTATTTTGTTGTTGTTCTTCGGCTTTTTGCTACTTGGAGAGACATTTTTTTTAAAAAAAACACATCCCAAAGCACGTTGTGAGGACTGGAACTAACTGAGCTTGGATTCCTACGAATTTGTGCCCTCCCATCACCCAGCCTCACCTCCTCCCTTGCCCCGCATCCTCCAACACCAACCACCAAGCCACAGTCCCCACCAGTCCCTCACCTCTCAGCAGTACTCCCCCCTTCATTTCAGATTCCCTCTAACGCAGACAAATAGCTGATCCTAAAACCACTACATTACATACAAAGTTACGTTATACAAATACAATGGTGTGTAGTTTACTTAGCATTTTTTGGCGCCGGTAATGATGTATAATAAAATTGTAAGTTTTAATTCAACCAGGTTTTATTTTGGATCTGAATATGAACATTTTTTAAAAAATGGAATGAAAGGCTGGCTGTAAAAAATAAATAAATTAATAACTCTAGCAGCAAAGTCATGTCTTTTTTTTCTTATTCTTCACTTTCTTCCTGGAGAATTTGGCATGCTTCATAGCTGATCTTCTACGGATCCCCACCTTTACCCTCTTTAGAGTTTTCTGCCTTTGCTTTTTGTCAGCTCTGTAAAGCAAAAAAGGAACATACAGATTAGAATAAAATGGACCACAAACTTCTACATTTGCTGGTATTTTAAATAAACTTTCCATGTTAAATATATGAACTTAAAAGTACTGTCATAAAAAGTACAAGGAACATTCCATCTTACAATGTTATAACATTTAATCTTCCTCAAACTGTTTACCTGCTTTACTGCCATTACTGATTTTTCATTTATGTATTTATTCAGCATTTATCTTTAAAAGGATGAAGAGAACTTAAGAAATGCCATTCACCAAGTACAAAAAAAGTACATACAGACGTCATGCTCAATATATAGTGCATGAATACAGAATAGAAAGGCTTAGAAGAAAGTACATAAAGTTTAGCAGCGTTATGAAGACTGCTGCAAGCAACACAGACCTAAATATAACTAGCAAGAGGATTGCTTTCTGTCCTGACAAAGGATGCATTTCATTAACACAAAACACTGAATAATTTTAACAGATAAAACACACAGAGGTTTTTGTTGGGAAAAGTTACCTTCTGCAATGAATCACCAAAAGAAATAACACATCTCTTATAATATTAATGCACTATCACACTTACTGGCAAGCTGTTCTGGAGCAGGAGAGACTGGGACACGTGCTGCGCTTGTGACCTGCCTCACCACAGACAAAACAGCCAGCATCAGTCTTCCCGCACTCATGGTTCTGAAGGGCACAGCAGTTGCATTTGTTACAGTGAAACCAAGCTGAAAAATAAGTTACGTGACTTAGGATCTTGAAAAGGTTTAGAGTGATCATTCTGAAACTGGTTGTATTACCAGGTTTTTAATTTTGTTTTAGTTTTAAAGAGACAGATGTAGTCAGTTTCTGGTCCTTTACCACATTTCATAACACAGCCAGGTACTTCACTAGACACACTGCGTAAACTGAATTATGTTGCCATCAGAACTCCTGAAGAACTACAGAAGATCACTGCATGTAATCTTAATGTGAAAAAATAATCCAGATTTTAAAAAAGTATTTACAAATTGTGATTTCTGTATCGGTAACAAAAATGATCACTTCAGCTATTTAAACACAGCTATAAATACAACTGCATTGTGTATGAAACACGCCCTCTCCAACATTTTAGTAATTTAGTAGTTGTGGATGAAATTCTGACAAAAAGGTTTACCAAATCAGGGAACACTTACATGATAAATCAAAATATTTAAGTTTTCCCATAACTAATATAGATGAGATTTAACACGCGTTGACATGCATTTCATTACATTTCCACACAGTGCAAATATCAAATGGCAACTCGTGTGAAATTGAGATTTCTCCTTTACTCTGTATCTTCTGAATGATTACATTTTATTTCTCTTACAGAATATTTTCTCTTCTGATTTGCAATCTCAGTTTCTTTGGACAATAAACGTACATTTATTTGGAAAAGTATTTTTCTGTACTTACAGGGTTTTACACATCTTTTGCAAAGAGTACAGTGTTTCCATCGTCTACCATCCTGCAAAAGATGAATAAATGCATTGCTCGTTTGTTTGTTATAAAAAAACGCTGATTCTATCTTAAAACTGAACTACTGATGTATGGTCCCCATTAGGTTCTCTGTAGGAAGAAGGGTAACTTAGAAACAGCAGTTCAGAGAATCTGTGGCAACTGCAGCAAAAGGGCTGTAGGTTGAAATCAGCAAGTTCTACAGCTTCCAAAACTAAGAAGAAATCCACGTATCAACAGACCGCCGATGGACAAGGTATGGTGCAGGTGGGAACTACCAAACTTCACCTGTCCTCTTTCCAACACAAAGGAATTGGGGAAAGAGAAATTTAATTCCCAGTGGGTTATGAATGATGTCTTGTGAAATTAACAGTAAGACTACGAAACTGAACTGTTTGGGGTTTCCCACAGAAATCAGTATCAGAATAGGTTTTTCCCAGAGCAAGTTATTACAGAAGTTATTACTTGACTACTGCTAAAACTGCCAACCAGAAACAAGTCAGACTACTTACTTTTGATGTACATGAATTGCATATCTCGCAGTGCTGGTTACCAGAACTAACGTACCGTTGACATATGGCACAAAACCTGGAAGAAAAAAAATAAATATAAATTTCCCGGTACACTATTTGCTCCCAAAGCAATACAAATTAATTTTATTCAAGCTCAACAATAAATATAAGAATTGTAAAATATCTTTGCTAAATTAAAGATGATGTTTCTGACACATACAATCACCGCTTAGGCCCAGAGCCTCATAACCATGTGGACACTGTACATCCAAACAGTAAAATTCTGGTGCATGGATTCAAATTAGCAACACTATCAGTAGGAAAGCAAATCAAATGCAATCCGTTCCTGTGTCCTTGATGCTTCTTTTACTGTTCATTTCATTAACTACTGTCTCGATCGGGCTGGTTAGCAGGTGTAGCTGTAAATCTCTCTCGTAGGTGTACACAACATTTCCTATAGACAAGCTGAGGAATCTCATCATTTCACACCGGAAAATGTAAACTTCTTTTTGGGTGCCCAGCTCTCCTACACACTGTTTATAGAACATGTGACCTTAGAATGACACAGAGATGTATTCTTGAGCCTGGTGTTCACAAGTTAGGCATGACAATACCGAACAGCATCATCCCAAAGTCCTTAAGAGACTTTATGCCATAATTAAGAACAAACATACTGTTCCAGACACTTGAGCGTTAACACATCTTACCTATAACCCTCTTCTACAGGAAGTACAATCATACTTGGAGTGAGGTTCGTGAAGATACGGACAGGGGACTGTCTACGACCTGTCTTGCCATGTTTATAAAGTGCATGATTATCGTAGTCTACCTGAAAAAAAAAACAACATAGAAAAGGAGTCTTAAACTGAATGCTAAGCACAGGTAGAACTATTTGCATATTTATTATCTTCCTCTGAGTCTTATGAAATTTTCATATTTCTATAGGAGACTCTAACCCCAAATTAGATTACAAATTTACAGCAAATATTTTGTCTTATTTTTAAATTTGTGCAACTGCAACATTAGGCTAGACGCAAGAAACTAAGTTCCAAAGAACACACTAATCCTGTTTTACTCATCCCTTTGTCCTCTTTTGCATGGGATATCTAAGATAACATTGCGGTTGCTTGACAAAAGAGCAACCCATTAAATAAAATGTAACTATACCCTTTGGTCTGTTTAGCTGCACAAGAGCTGACATGCATCATAACCTAGCCTAGAATAATTACGAAGCTGCAAATCCAACCACTACGGCTTTTTCCAGCACTGCCTTCAGAGACTTGTCACAACAGTTCTCATCTCTGAACACTAGCAGGGATACAGAGTCTAGCCTAGCACCAGTTTCCAATTTTCTTCTATAAATTTACACTCTACAAGATTTCCACTCTGACACCATTTCCCACAGCATTCTGCTGGAGCAGCTGGCAGCTCACGGCTTGGATGGGCATATGCTTTACTGGATAAAAATCTGGCTGGATGGTCAGGCCCAAAGAGTTGTAGTGAGTGGAGTTAAGCCCACTTGGCAGCTGGTCACAAGTGGTGTTCCCCAGGGCTCAGTATTATGGCCTGTTCTCTGATATATTTATCAATGATCTGGATGAGGAGATCGACGGCACCATCAGTAAGTTTGCAGGCAACACAAAGATAGGCAGGAGTGTTGATCTGCTTGACGGTCCAGAGGCTCTTCAGAGGGATCTGGACAGGATGCATCAGTGGGCAGAGGCCAGTGGTACGAGGCTCAATAAGGCCAAGTGCTGCACTTGGCTCACAACAACCCCCTGCAATGCTCCAAGCTTGGGGGAAGAGTGGCCAGAAAGCTGTTCAGCAGAAAAGGACTGGGGGTGTCGGTCAACAGCCGGCTGAATATGAGCCAGCAGTGTGACCAGGTGGCTTGTATCAGAAATTATGTGTCCAGCATCGGTAGAGAAGTGATCATCCCCCCGTACTCAGCACCGGTGAGACTGCACATTGAATACTGAGTTCAGTTTTGGGCCCCTCACTACAAGTAGGACACTGAGATGCTGGAGCAAGACCAAAGAAGGACAACGAAGCTGGTGAAGGGTCTAGGGCACAAGTCTTCTGAGGAGTTACTAAGGGAATTGGGGTTGTTTAGCCTGGAGAAAAGAAGGCACAGAGGAGACCTTATCGCTCTCTACAGCTACATGGAAAGGGGTTATAGCAAGGTGGGGGTCAGTCCTTTCTCAAATGTAGCAAGTGACAGAACAAGAGGAAATGTCCTCAAGTTGTGCCAGGGGAGGTTTAGGTTGGGTATTAGGAAAGATTTCTTCACCAAAACGTTTGTCAAGCACCGAAACAGGCTGCCCAGAGAAATGATGGAGTCACGTAAAAGACATGTAGATATGACACTTAAAGACATGGTTTAGTGGAGACCTGGCAGTGCTACAGAATCTGGGCTTCACATGATGTGCACCACAGGGTCTGCAGTGCCTCCAATACAGTAAAGACTAAAGTCCAAGATGGTAGCCCATCTACAAACAGGTGCCACCACTGTATCTGCATTAGTCTTCCTGTTCACACTGCACGTGACTGAAATTTAGGAGATTCACTGGGTTCAGTCATACCTGGTAATCCATCATACTGAAGCTCGGGAAAAACTCAAGAATACGAGACTCAAAGAAGTATGGAAATATCCAGAACACAGGCATCTCTTGGTTGTTATGACCTAGTAATGAAAAGTCTTAGATGTACATAAAAGAAAGGAATGGTGCATGAAACACTTACAGTAAACATTCTGAATACATAAACATGTATATGTATGTCATGTTGGGCATAAGAAGTAGTTCCTTTGGGTGACAAAAAGTTTTGTCCTGTTTTATACATGTGAAGCCAAAAGGTGCACTTCGCTAGTGACTCTTGTCACCTGCCTAGGTTGGTAAGAAATGCTACTAGTTAGATTATGCTTCTCTACATTTAAAGTCCATTTTAATTGCAGAGTAGATTTGTAAAAAATCTGTAAAAGTTTCTAAGAGAGACTTTGAAAATGGAGTATTATTAAACTAACAGTTTTAAGGGAGTGTATTAGATATATGGCAGTTCATCTTTAGAAATTATAACATGAGCGTGTTCATGTTCACGCAAGTACCAAGACACACAGACTTCTACACAGCTACTTTTTCTTACGGTGCTGTTACAGCTCAACCCACCTGTCTGGTTGTAACACATATCTTCTTTTTCCATCTCCTTCCACATTGCCATCAGTTTTTTAAAACTAGAAGCTAGTGCTTCTACTAAACCTCCAAATGGGGGGTCAGTTACCATAATGACTCTTTCACCATTGCCTTGATGCAAGAATCTCCTACAAGTTTCACGTGCAGCCTGTAAGAAACAGAGGTTAATTTCCAGAAATATAGATTCAAGGACTGTAAAAATATTGTCTTTGCCAATAAAACAATTCTTCTAGAAATCCCAACTTTGAAGATGAAAGTTATTTCCTCTTAAGGAGGCGCATTTTCCTCTTCTGTGGCATTTAAAAAAACCTAGATCTGAAGCACGGAACAGAAGTGCCCTGCTGAGTTACATATAATGCATCAAGGGCAGATGCAGCTCAAGCTTCCTATGATAGTCTTCTTCCTAAGGGTACTAAATTTAACTTGGAAAAAAGATGCTATCCATAGCAAGAAAGCAAAGTTCAGGCTCAGAATACATTTTATTCATGCCCTTTAGCTTCAGTTTTATTCTGTAAAGCATTATCAAAGTAATGGGAAAAAAAAATCTCAGTCCACTGAAAACCCATTCCATCCATACCGGTTAAAAAAATACAGAGTGTTCAAATTATACCAATACAACCTGGACTCTACAACTACAGGAAATGTAAAAAGCTATGTATTCGCTGCCATCTTGCAACATTCTCACATCTGTTACTTAAATTCTACTGCATTCCCAAGCCAGATTTTTAACACGAATATGCATTCAAAAGTCACGTAGTTCAGTCCATGAACACACTGCAGTACAGTGTCATAAGAGGTGTTATCTTTTCACACCTTGAAAAGAACACTATGGTGTTTATAACGCAGACGAACAGTCTTTTGTTTTAAATGAAAAATAAAAAACTTAAATGCAGTAATAGATTAAAAATATTCAAAGGTAATTTAGTCTAATTTTATTCTAGATGTTTTTTTCAAAATTTTCAAGATGCCATTCAAAATTAGTCTTTAGAGTGGAAAAAATCTTAAAATTATCTACGCGGTGTGAAAGGTATTGCAATAAACACCTTTATACAGATCCGTGGTGGATTAATAATGGCAGAGGAAGAGCAAAGAGTGAGTATACTGTTGGGATAAACATTTGGAATTAATGTTTGGAATTGAATTATGCTGTGATTCTCTGCAGAAAGCTACAATGAATGCCCTACTGCAGCTGCAGGTTTCCCAATAAACTCAAAATGAAGCACTTTAACATTTAAAAAGAAACAAGAAATTCAGCATTTTTTAAATCCATTACACTAATTTAGCCTCATTTTATGACAACAAGGTTAACCTCTTCAGCTTCCTTACCTGGAATATTGCAGAAAACGCCCCTCTCCCTTCCCACCTTAAGCACCAGTGAACAAGTCCCATGGCATCCATGGGGCTTACTTATAAAGGCTGGGAATGAAACGATTAATTCTGTTGCATAAGGCAACAACTCCCACCAAACTGCCATTTTAATAAAAGGAGCAGTTAAAGCATGTAAGTAACACTAGTTAGTATAAATATAACAGACAAGTTTATTTTTGAATCAAGTGGGAGAGAATTACTGAGAGGCACAGTTCTTTTCTGATTTCCAGTACTGCTGACCATTTTTATCTCCTGATAGTTGTTTTCTATTAGACTAGCCATGACTTTCATACAAAATTCTGCATCAACAACATGTACTTCTTTACAGAGCACTCAAGAAATACTTGGCCTTACCTCTCCACCAAAAAAATAATGATTAAACATGTTGTAGTGGCAGAATTCATCCTCTGTGTAAAACTGTGAATACCTGTAAAATAAGTTTTAATAGTAGTAGGAAAATATAAATAACTTCTTGCCTGCCCTAAGGGGCACTTACAGTGAAAACAAGGCCTTAACAAAAACAACATCTTTGGGTTCTGATCACTGACAACATATTCCAATACTGAGAGTTATTAAGTATAATTACTTTTCTGATAAACTCGATGTCATTTGCGTATGTGTGCGCGTGCACGCAGGAACAGAGATGCAGTGACAGGAAAGGGAAAACAACCACCAATTTATCTTTTAAAGCAGTAAGAACACAAATCTTTGTACATACTCTTCATACAGACAAATGTTTGTCAAAACCTACCTGAAATCGATATCCAGCAAAAGGCTTCTAACTCTGAAATCTTCTTGTTGTGATGCTTTTGACTGGATCATTTCGTGAAGCCTGAAGCACAATTGGAGCAAAGAAATTTAACACAATCACTGGCTTCAGAAATTATCTTGCAAGACAAGAATGCCTGGCATTTTACTACACCTAAAACCAAACAAGATAGAGAAAATGAAGTAATCTGAATTTGGACAATTTGATTTGGCTAATATGCAAACTGAGAAAAATATGTTAGTCTTAAAAGATGAAAAATCAGTGCAGCCTACTGGATTACTGTGAACAAAAAAAACCAACCCAAACGTAAGCAGAGAACTCATTGTCACTTCTGTAAGAAACAAAGCAGGACATCTGAAGTAAGTGGTAATTTGCAGTGCAGTCACAGTCTTCTCCTGTATCTTATGAGCTCAAAGAGAGAACCCACTAGATGCCTGGATAATCCCAACCAATTAAATCATAGTGAACCACTCATTATGGGAGAACCAATGATTATTTAGATATGAGTAAGCTGCACTGTTTTGAGACAGAAATATTGTTTGAAAGTGTAGCAATTCTGACTGACGTACCTGGGTGTTCCAACAGAGAGCACTCGTCTGAATCCTAAATCAGTGATAATATCCAACAGGAACTGGCAACTTCTATCTGCAAATAAATACTGCGCATTTGTTTTTTTATTCTCCAGTGGATGCAGAAGTTGACTGGGAGATTTTAACTGGGCCGTGGAGATATCACACAGGAACTGGTGATCCGAGTGGTTTTCCCATTCAGTTGGCAATAGCAATTGCTGGCACTCCTGGCAAAACCTCCTCTTCGATAACGGCAACAGAATAAAATTCTTGTACCTTTAAATACAAAAGACAATAGGGAACAAACTTGGAAAAAGCCTCTATAAAAGATAAGGAGCTTCATATTTTTTCAGACACTTAAACAGGCAATGTAGTTTAAGTCTCTTGCAAATCTCCACTATCTACGTGTGAATGAAGCAATATTTATAAAAAAATATTCAAAGGATGCTTTGAAAAGCATATAATGTGCTGGCTACATATATGGAGAGTCAGTCCTCATAAAATAATTGGATTACAAAGTGAAGACTCCACATCAACTACCAGCAAGCAGCCCTGTATGTTTACACACAGCATCTGGACATTCTTCGCTGCTGTGTTACCTTTGCTTCTCTTCACAATGTTAAGCCTGTTACTTTTGCACACTAAAACTAGGAATCATTTTTTGAACCGAAGCAGCGACGGAACTGTTGTTAGCACACTATGAGCACTGATGTAACAAGAACTATACACACCAAGCAAAATAAACAACAACAAAAAAAGCCTACATAAAAATAGTTCCTGGGTTGAAAAGATCAAGCTCTAATTAGATGTTTCATGCTATTTTCCCATTGCAGTCAACCGGTTCTTACTTTTCCAGATCCCTCTGGCATGTTTTCGTATTTTAAAAATTGCAAAATATTATCTCTACATACAGAGTACCTAAACGTGTATTACTTGGTTTTTACTGAAGAAAATATACGTAACAATACCTTTCCACATTCTGCCTGTGTGTAAAAGGAGGTTGATGTTTTCTATTGTATTCCTCACGTGCTGCCAGCCTTTTTTCTGACACCTGTAAAATGTATGTGTATAAAAAGTTACAATATGGACAGATATCGCTCCGTATTGCACATTAAATCTCAATATTAAACAAAAAGGGTGCATCAAATATCTCACACTTTAGCTACTCTACACAGAGAAATTACCACATTCTTTGGAACAAGCACAACTGCAGCATAGAGGCATGCTGCAATACAACACGAGTCCCTCACTGTGAATTTAAACTGTGCAAAAACATACCCAGAAGCATTTCATTCTTCTACCACGTGTAATACTCAGGGAAAAAACTGAAAGCGTGTTTATAATGAAGACAGAAAGAGGTACACATTCCATTAATGCATGCCAGCAGTTGCGTTCCCTCTGAAGAACAATTTGATTGTAAACATCGGATGAGGCAGAAATGTTGGCCCAAGTCTTCTGTGTGTTATTCTTTTAAAAGCATGACAGCTCTACTCCAAATCTGCTACTTTGCTCCCAGGAGATATACTTACCTTCTCACAGTTTACAGAGTATCAAGATACATGCACAAAACTTATGAAACTGATAAAAGTAAAGTTCAATAGAACAAAAGGCGCTGTGATATAAATTGCATTCAAAATGAAACTTCACTAGGAATACTATTTAAATCTACACAGCTGAGTGATTAACCACCTCATTTTCTCTTTACAGACCTTTTCAATAGTAATCAGCACAGCAATGGCCTGCTTATGAACACAATTAAATTCCAGCCTGCCAACCTGCTGAGGGCAATGACCGCAACACAAGATGCTCATTTAGGAAACAGAAAAACTAAAACAAAATACAGTGAACAAAAACCCACAGCAAGCTCCCTGTGAATACATATCAATCCAGATTTTGTTACCCTATACTTATCTGATCAGAGTTCTTTTGACAAAAAGAAATTGCTGCAGATGTTCTGAGGCTACTGAGCGTCACGCTTCATCCCCACCATCTCACTGCTTTGCACATCCCATTGCTTACCTCTATCTACCCAATTTTCTCTGTCTTAATCATGGTAGAGAAGGATATCTTGGGGCCAGAACTATCCTATACCATTGCACGGTATTGGCAAGCTTCACAATCTGAACATCCCAATGTTTTGACAGTACAGTAAGAAATGCCCATTTTGTTCAAAACACACTCAGCATCTTCCTTAAAATTGAAACCTGAAACACGTCCTCCTGGCAGAAATAAGCACTCGGCTAAATATAAACTATTAGATGAAGTTTACAGAGCAGCAATTGCCAAAGTGTTCTGGACCAGAATGTACTCTTTCCTTTGAAATGTCTGTTAAATAGAGACCAGAAATCCCCAACGTTTACTGTAGTCTTAGCAGCGCTCTCTTACCTTCTCATCTTCCCACTGGAAGAAGTTACAATCTTTTCTGTCCCTACAAGCTGAACAAGCATAAAATCTTCTTCCTTGCCCTCTTCCCTGGCTGGTCTTCAGGAACAGCAGCGCAGGCCCTGCAGGACAAACGCAGTCACCCGGGAGGCCGGGGGCAGCAGCTCCAGCA
>WEIS01004560.1:0-12184 GCA_013389965.1 Todus mexicanus | reverse complement strand
TTTTTCACTCGTGTACATTTACAAAACAGTGGCCATCCCAACTGCAAAATGGAACTCAAAAATAACCTACAGGGTGGTTGAGTTTTTCACGTCCATGAAAACACTCAGTTACTGACATGCTCCCAGCAGCTGTCAAATGGAGCCTCTGCCAAAATACATGAACAAGTATCAAGAACTGAAAGCAGCACATCAAAATTTAAAAGCATTTAATACAAGTTTGGTTTAGCCGTTCTTATTCAGAAAGGAGCAAGGCCAGCCTGTTCCTCTTAAGTGTTATATGAAGCATAATAATACTGTTCAGTACTGAAAGAAAACTCATCTTGTTTGGCAGGTAAATTATGGTAGATTCAATTTCACTTCTTCCATTAGCACAGCACAAAACCAGACAGATTTTGTCTGAAATCCACTGAGACAGGAAACAGACGGACAAATTGGGATCGTGAGGTTCTGAATGGCATAGACACTGCTCCAAGTCTCGGTATTTATTTCTCAAGTGAAGCAATTAGCAAACAAAAAGATAAACATGGCCATTTCAGCCCAAGTGACTATACTGCACTTATTTTAAATTGGATACCATTGCCTAAGTTTCTGATCCCACAGGGATATGGTATCACTCAGAGATCCATTAAACCTGTAAACATACATCTCCACATGCATAGCCTACAGAAGATTTCCTTTACACATTATTTAAAATTACACAGATAAAATACTCCTCATTCTCCAAAATCAGGTCTTGAGAGGGTGTTTATACCAGTAATTTTATTTCTAATGCATCTCACATCAGCTACTGGTTTTTTTCATTACTATTTTTAGGGTAGAAACTTGGATGCCTGCTAAATACTATAATGATTTGAAATTAACTTCTCCCAGAGATTACATTCTCCCGCTCCAACCCATATTCTCCTTTGCCAGAATAGTCCAAGCTGTTAGATTTCCCAAAGCAAGGAGTATCAATCTTTGGCTGCTGACAAGGAGTCGTGGGCTTTCTGCAGGAGCAGTGAGCTGAATAAAATACCACGTGTCTTCGCCTTTCCAGATCCCTCTTTGAAGATGGATGAAGGCACACGTGTTTGCTTGGGCATTCAATTAACGCCAAGTCACGCAAAAAAGCTGGTGAACAACTGGAAAGCTTGATTTGCTGTATCATTTCCTCTTTCAACACCGGCAGCATTACTCACGCTCTTAGAGAATACCTACATAATCACCCATAGTTTGCCTTCCATTTACACATTTCTTTATATGCCTGAAGTTAGAAAGTCATGAAAAACCCACTTGAAATGAAATTCTCCATCTGAATAGAAGGGGCTCTTCCTAAGCCTCGTGTCTCTCCATGTGCCATGCACTGTTTACAGGCAGTTTTGCAAGGCTCTCCAGCAGACATTTTTAAGGAAAAGAAAAACAAAACAAAAACCAATCAAAAATTCTTCTTGTATTGCATTAGTCATCTGCAGGGGAAAACAACACTGCATAAATGCTCTCTGCACATATGGCATAATAAATATAAGCTACAGAGTACTGGTTAATACACAGTCATTTTATATCAATACAGTCCGTTATTATCCTGCCCTCCCCTTGCAAATTCTTGCCGTGTGAAGATTTAGACAGCTAGGTGTTTCTGAGACAGTCCATGTGCTGGGATTATGTATTTACACATTTTTAATTTGAGGAAAGATATCGAAAAATTAACTCATATTTTGAGAAAGGAAAAACTGTATGAAGCAAAGGAATATGAAAGCACACAATGTTATACAGGTAACTCCAATTAGCCACTTCCATGCTCTATGATATAATCCATCGGCTGCTGCTTTTCAACAACTCAGTTTTACAATTACAATGAACTCGGAAAGCCTGATAGAAGATCAGACGAAGCTGCACTACTGAAGCAGGACTTCACAATGCAGCACAGAACCACTGGCAACTATGAGACCAACTGCAACTTAGGGAATATTCAAATTAGTTGCTTCCAAGCATCGAGATGGTGTTTCACAAAATGCAGATTCATCAGCCACACTGACCACAAGGAAATTTCACAAAACCAAAAGTAGTAAATTTTTGGTAGTGATTTTCTTCTGGGGTGAACTGGAGAAACAGTTCTCTCAAGCTCTTCCCTGTAATGCTCGAGAGAAGCAGCAGGACTTTCAGCATGCTACCATAATACGTACTAGGAAACCCTTCAGAAGCCTTTGCTCACCACGTAAGTCAACAGTGATGTGCTCACAACCTTTATGCACACTACAGAAAACCTTTGGGGTGTAATAGCTTTAAATGGAAACCAGTGTCATTTCATAGAATAGGTCCCAGACCGCATCAGTACATACACAGAAGCTATAGCTTCCATGATCTAGTTAGTTTTTTCCTCTGTTTACCAAGAAGAAATCACTCCTCTTCATGCTTGCAGCTGAAAACAAGAGGCACTATTCAGGCTGGAATGATGCACAGTTACAATTACAGAAGACATTCAAATGAGCAGAACTGAATTCAGCAGCCCGTTTGATGGTGACAGGATGATGTACAGTAATGAGGAGAGTGGAATCAGACTCTTCAGATCAATTAATCTAGACTTGTTGAAGCGGTTATTGTTAAATAAAAAGCTATGTGACCAAGTGTTGGATAAGGCCCATCACGTGCATTAGCTACAACAGAAAAGACTTCCCTTTAATCCTTTATTTTGGATTCTCCAACTTCTTACTGAATGAGAGACTTCTTCCTAGCTTAAAAAAAAGTCAGAGCCCAACATTCATTCTTCTGAGGAAGTGCAGGGTGACCTTCAGTGTGCACCACCACTGATAGTTAATTAGCTGCAGGTAGCAGATCTGAGTGCCACTACATCCTTCTTGCCTGTTCACGCCAGTGCTGAACACACGGCTCTACAGACCACAGTTGTAATAAGAAAAAATAAATAAACAAATAAAAGAGAAGAGAGATTCACAAACTTCACTGTTATGTGAACTACGAGGACATTGGGCTAAAACATGCTCCTCACATTTTATAGGAATTCTAGTAATAGTTCATCACTGTACATGGTAATGGAGGGAGCTTGCAGAAGCAGATAGAATCACAGACTCATTTCAAAAGAAAACCCACTATATGTTTGCGGGCTAGCTGGGGGTAAATGCAGAAATTGAGTTGAAATAATTCAAGAAAAGTAGCTCGTGCAGGATTCTTCAGCTATTCAAGTCCTTCAGAACACCTCATTGGACTGAAGGGTTATTAATAACTAATATACAATCAACATATTTTTCTGGATTACTTTCAAATGCTGTTTTTTCTACTAACCAAAACCCCTTTCTCTACAACCTTTTTTTTTCTTGTCTTGCAGTTCCTTCAGGTGTTGTGCAGTTACTCAAGATCTTTCAGAATGACAGGTGGAAAGGAAATCACCTGAGCTGAAGTTCACTAATTGAAGTGCTACTGCAAGAGATCACCACCTAATGAAGAGTGGACTTCTATTTGGAACGCACAGGAGGTACAGGTTTTTGTTTAATTTATGCTACTAATAATGATTTATAGCACTGATTTGATTCCAAGTTACCCACACCATTCTGCATATGAAATGGCAAACAAGTCTTTTTGAAAAGCAGTATTAAAACAATCTCATACACACACTGAGACTTAATACAGGCATTCATCCTGCAGCCACTGCAAGCAACCACGTGTATCATTAAAGACACTTGCGGAGGGTCTTCACCTCCTTCCTATCCTCTGCTGAGTAACCCCTCCCTTGAAATACTGTTCCAACCTTCCAGCCACTGAACAGATCAAAAGCTTTGCACTGAAATAAAAACAACACACTGTGCAGCTCCAGAAATATTTATATACCCTCAACACAAATAACGATTTTCTGAACAAAAATATCTCAAGATACAAAACATTCAGTGTCAGCTTCTGAAGAATATTCTCTAAAAGTGACTGTCACTTCTTCATTGAGCCATAGGAACAGCTTATTGCTAGACACAGACTTTGTTGGGATGTCACTGGAAAGGGACAATTTCCTGCAGGCTGGAGAAATGTGCTGGCAGCAATCCTGTGAAACCTCCCCTCCAGCAGATGCAAGTGGTGTAGCAGGCTGCGAGCAAGGCTGTGTAGTCTCCATCCTTGGAGTTCAGCAGAACCCAACTGGACAATGCCCTGAAGAGCTCGGTCTGACCCTAGAGCTGGCCCTGCTCTAAGCAGAAGGGTGGACTAGAGCCTTCCTCAGGTCCCCTTCTACCCAAAGTGCTCGTAACTCCCATCCTTGGTTGGTCACTGCTATAGCACTTATCCTGGGAGCTGGCAAGATGATGAGTCCTGTGTGCGGTAAAGGTTTTCCTTAAGACTGCTTTCTGCAGAGTCCCTCCAGCTTCCAGTCAAATGGTAGCTAAAGAGAATCTGGAAAGTGTCCAAGTGATGATTAAAGAACTGCCTAGAATATTTACAGGACAGGATAAGAGAATATATAACAGTGGATTGTGCAATGTGGGTGGCCAATTTTCCTGTACCATGAAGACACATGGCTTTGTCAGTGGCAAGAAGATTACATTTTGTTTACCAGCATGAGCACATCACAGTACATTATTATCATAGAAAATGAAGATGAACCCAACCATACAGTAACTCAGCACATCAAGATGGGTCTCTGCAGAAAAGTGATGACTGTGTACTTATTATCACACCATTACAATGCAATTAAAAGTACAGAATTAATAATTAAGAACTTGATATAGCCCCCCTAACATTCTAAACACGCACAAAACAACACACATTTTACACAGTACCTTGATCCTAAATGACCTTATTTCCACTTATATGGTCTCCAGCCATTAGTACAATACTACCTTGTGAGTTTGGTATGAGTATTATTTGAGATTTGAAATCCTTTTTCACATTCTATTTGCTCTTATTAGATTTGGGAACAATAAAATCAGCCCAGAGCTGCCAAGCTTGCCTACTTAGTAAGAACTAAGGTGTGATTTTTTAAATGTCATCCTAAACAGCAAAAGTGAATAAATTAAAAACACAACAGAGTTATATGGCCACAGACATTATCTATTTTGAGCTCCTTTCAAGAAAAAATATGCAAAGAAAGCTCCTAGGTGAATTATTCTGGTCACATTTGTTAGGCTTTGCAGCAAATCTCTACGATTTACATACCAACATTTACGGTTTAGAGACTCGCTAGAAGTTGGGGTTTTATATATATCCTGTGTATGACTTTATTTGCAACAACCGCACTGTTAAACACTTTTGTTGGCAGTTGTAAGACATTGTGATCTATTTCTATTTATTATATCCAAATTGCATTTGCTTCATTCAAGAACACCACTCTTGTGTCACGATGTGAGCTAGAACTGTGGGTTAACGAAACCTGTGGACATTTCTTCCTATTTGAGTCTGAGTTAAAGTCATAAAATATTAAGGGTATATTGAATTATGCATTTATAAAATATAATACAGTTAAATAAGAAATCCTTACCGCATGACAATCAGCGGTTAGGAGAATTGTAGTTAAACCCTGCACCACAGAAACAAACTCTCCTAAGGTATACGGCTTAGTCAGCAATTCAGATTAAATAGAACTACTAAAGTATGAGGGCGGATCAATAAAGTTTGTGCTTACACCTGTGAAGTCCAGGGGGAAAAATACTAGTGCACTATGCAGATCAGGCATTTTAGTCCATAAACCACTCAGCAGTATAGTACAAGGCTGAACTGTGGAAAACTGCAGTCAGTCGACTGTGAAAAGACGCAACAGCAGTGATTTGTTAAGTGTGTTAAAAGGGAATTTTAACCATGTTAAAAAAAGCATAAACACTTCTCACACAGGCTTGCTTCACGACCACGCATGGCCAGTTACAGACGTGCAAACAGAAAGGATCAGCGATTGGTCAGTAGCTAGGAAACAGGGAAGTGAAAGGAGTGAACTGCTAATCATGAGCAGTCTTAAAATTAACACAACTATGGGACCTGCTGCTCAGCTCAACCTTTCAAGCTGAGGAAAAATGAGGAAACATACTTCAGAAGAGTCCTAAATTTAATAGTAGATATACACATTAAAACTGTAATGCTCCAACGCCTCCTTAAGCTGTGTTACCACCAGAATCTCTGCTATATCCAATTAAACTTTTGAAAACAAAACAGAATTAATGACATTAACAAACAATTTAATCGAATCCAAAAGAATGTTTGAACACAAAAGGAAAAAGGGAGAACTGAAAGCCACAATATCCTTTACTATGAACATGTGTCACATGTACCCTCTGCCCTAGAAGGGAAGGAGGTCTAAGTACCGAGATAGGCAGAAACTAGCAAAAGATTCAAAAAATACAACAGTTTACCTCAAGCAAATAATGAACATTCCCATTGAAAAGACCGGAATCCATCACACTTTGCGTCCTCTTGCCTTTAAGCTCCACCCCTTTCCAGCTACTATCTGTTTGTTACTAAAGCTATACAGAAACAACATACTCAACTTGGCCATCAAATTCTGTTCTGAAGGTTGGCAATACTGTTCGGTAGAGAAATCATGGGGAAAGGAGGCAAGAAAAAAACTTGTCTGAAGACTAAATGTATTCGTCAAATCGATCACTGGAAAGTCATAAAACCCTTGGTAAGAAGTCTTGGTATCTTCCTCTTTCTTCCTCCACCGAGAATTCAGAAACATTTCAAACGTTTAAAGTGTTATCAAAACTTGCATGCTTTGCAACTGTGAATATAAATAGAGTGGTTAATACTCATCTTGCGGCTACAGCGATAAAGGGAATATGCTGCAGGCAGACAAGAGCTTGCTCTGAATTATTCTGTGAGTCCATCAGAAATTGCAATTGCACAAATGATCAACATGCTTCCACGATTTTGGTGATATATTTCACCACTCTGCAGAACTTCACAGCCACATTAACTACCTTTAGTTTTCTGGAGTGCAAAGACAAACCACATCCTTCCCGAGTATATATGTACATGGATGCCACATCCAGATTTTCTTTACAAGCTATTAAGGCAACCTGTGTGAATCACACACATACATATGATAAACATTTAATCTTAACTATTGTAATTTCTCCTTTTTAAATGTTTTGTTGTGAAAAGATCTCCCTAGTTATCTACAGATTTATTTATTAATAGTTAACAAAGATTGCAGCGATGCTCCCAGCACAGCATTGCCCCTTAAAAGTACTCAGAAAAATACCTTCACCCTGATGGCCAAGGTAAATACAAGACAGGACCAAAGCCACCACTGTGCCAGAGCTAGCTGACTTAGAATAAGACAAAGATCCTATAATTCTTAGGCTTTCCACAGCCATTAACAACTTCAAAGAGACAGTGTATAGATAGGGGGGTTCACATCACGTAGGGACTGATAAGAAACCATGAATCTCCTGTACATATTTACAGCAGAGCATAAGGGAACCTAAGGCAGGATCTGTGGTTGCTTCTTGACAGCAGAGTAACGCAAACTTCAAAGAGGCCTCTGATTTCCCCGCCTTACGCTGTTCATCTTTCTTGGTAGTTTTGCAGCTTTTCTGCACTTTCTTGCCCTTGTGGTCATAACAAAGTGGGGCCACTCAAAATTTCAGCTTTTGAGTCGGGTAATTGTGTTGTCTAAGATTCAAAACCAGAGGTGCAATGATCAAAAAAACACCCCTAATCCCATCAGCCTTCAATTTTTATCTCTACCTCTTGTGATCTTTTTCCTCACATCAACTCAGACAGAATTGTTCTATGTCTGAGAGTCATACGCTGTTCTGTGCAGAACAGATCAAACCCCCTGCCCTCTGTCCTCCAGCTGATACTTGTATTCCACACAAAGGCATCATGTAACTTGTACTGCAGCCACCTGTGGCCTTCTGGGTGGTATCTTGGAAATACAGGAAAGTTTACTGTCCTCACAGCTTTTCTAGAGTTGAACCTTCCCAGCACTTCAAAACTCAAAAATTTTTTTGGACAGAAAGCTTTTTCTTTTTTCTTTTTTATTTACTAAATTCTTTAATGTTTGAAAGAGTCCTACAAAACTTCAAAATCAAATCATATATTGCTGAAAGTTGAGTATTTTTTAAACCCCACATTCATTTTCCTCATTTGTTAAGAGCTCTTCTGCCTTATCATTGAATGTAGGAATATATATGCAGAGTAAGTGAATAAGATCAACTGAAGTAATATCCAGTGAAGATGAAGGATGGAAATTTGGATTTCAAGAGCATTTTGCTTCCTCTCTGTTAAAAGAAAATAGAAATCCATCTTGTTCAGTGAGTGCTGGTGGACCAGTGTGGCACTGAAGCAAACCTGTGCCTACACAAAACTTACCCACATCACAGTCACAGCTTCCTGGGTCAGTACCTTGACATGCCAGGATCAATGTTTTTCAGCACAATGTCGACCTCTTTCAGTGAATTGATAACAGGATTTTCATATACTCATAGAATTGTCAGGGTTCGAGAGGACCTCAAAGATCATCCAGTTTCAAGCCCCCTGCCATGAGCAGGGACACCTCCCACTAGAGCAGGTTGCTCAGAGCCCCATCCAGCCTGGCCTTAAAGGCTTCCAGGGATGGATTTTCTACCACCTCCCTGGGCAACCTGTGCTAGTGTCTCACCACCCTCATGGTAAAGAACTTCTTCCTAAAAGAATTTCACACCTGAAGCACGGTCAGCATCCCCTGCTTAGACCTCTGTACAAGCTTAGCTTTCTCTCTGAGAGCCAAATGAGCACCGAAACCAAGACAAGCAAAATATTCCAGTCCTGACCCTTCTTCCCTCCCTCTGGCAACTCCCATCACAAATCCTCTCCCCAGGTGTACCACGGGGACTCGCCCTGTTTGGCAACATCACACCTCTCCATTCAGAGTTGTTTTTTACGCATCAGGGAGCGCAGGTGATCCCTGCACACAGACACAGCTCCGGGACTGGGCTCCCCTCTAAATACCAGCAGCAAAATATGAAGTCAACCCATAGAGGTGGAAAGCACTGCGAGAAGGGCCGTCATTTCACCTCACGGGCTGCGGCTCTCAGTCAGGCAGGGACACTGCCCTGCCTCTTCCACTGGAGGTCTTTACAGAATAGCATATAATGCATCTGATACTCAGTCATAACAAGCAAACCCCAGTTTCAGTCTGAATTCATATTTTCATTCCCATCTTTATTTCATGTAGTCTATTATCAGGATTAATGTAATCGTATATTCAGCATTTCAGATTAAGGTATGGTGGTATATCAAAAGAGTAACAGATATGGAGTAAAACAAATGGCAGTGTTTTCTGCAAGAAAGCGAGGCACTGTTTTAATTGTGAAGTGTACAATTAAAAGAATAATTGTCTGTTCCACCATATTTCTTAACAAGTATATACAATTTTGTAGATGTAAACTAAACACTTAGAATTTTATGGCACCTTTTGACCAACACACATTATTGCTAAATGGCTTTCCAATACAAGGTGTATCAGTATTAACTGACACTGGAATAAAAGCCCTAAAATAACTTCCATATTACTAAACAAAGCCCACAAAGCAACTCAGGAAGATGCATATGATTTTAATTATATAATACATGTGTATATCCTAAACATAGTCAGATAATCTATTTTTATGCATCATTCTAAACCTATTCTAATAATTGTACTCCAGCTCAGGTAATTTAATTTCATATTTTATCAAGAACATATTATTGCAGTTTTATTTAAACGATAATTATTCTTTTGAAGAGCTTGTACAAGATGATGATAGAGTGCAGAGAAATTCTTCACCCAGGTGGGATTTCTCAGGAAGTTTTTAGAAAGCAAATCAATAAGCGCTTGTGGATTGAAAATCTGATCACATTGATGTCTGTCCCAAGAGGGAGCTGTGAAATTGTCATTGCAGTGAAAGGATCGTAGCAGAATTAGTTACCTGTCCCTGAAAATCACTGAAGAATAGGGAAGAGCAGTGGGTGTAGCAAAGTCAAGCAGAATCAATATAACAATACTGTGTGTTATTTACACTAGCAAGCCTTTAGCTCGTGATCTCTATTATAAGAAAGGTTAAAATTTCCTTTAAGCCTCAATAAAATATTTGAACAAGGTTGGATGATTATTTGGGGAGGGTCTGAGGAGGAACTATTGACAGGATGATATTGTGATATGAAGAGTTTTATTTCTACTTCATTAAATCAAATCTGACTTTAGAGAACACATACTCTCTGAAAGCTCTTGGGTTATTTTTTCGGCCCTTCTCCACTCCCACCACCTCCTGCTGGTATCAAAAAGTACCTGCTCATTAAGACCAGTACTTGATATTTCCACACAGAAATGATGTATAGGGTTGAAGCTGACCTAATATAAAAACAAAACCAAAGACTACCTCCATGAAAGTGCCTTCCAGAAAAGTTTTAGAGACCCCAATGGAGAAACTATTATTGCTATCCTACATCTTTTCCATGGTCATGGGAACATGTTGGAGAAAGCGCTAACATTTAACCAGAATTTCCTTCCTAGGCCTTTGTATCTTACTGTGGAAACTAAGAACAGAAATAAGAATTATATGAGTAGCTTCTTGGCCAAACTTCAGTGACAACTGTTATTAAGCTACTAATTAAGCTAACAGGAAGCAGAATGACTGCAAGAATATTAGGGATGAGGATTAATGAGTGAAAACTGGCTTTTACCTGCAGAAATCAGTAAGCCAGTGTGCTTGTAGACAGATGGATCTATTACCTCATGTAGAATAAATTTCTGTTATCATTAGGCACACATCTTACATTTCACAGATACACTTATTAAGATGGCTTTGTACTAGTGATTACAAGAGCTCTGAGGCAGTGTTCTTCTAGCACTGAACTAGACTTTGTGCCAAAGCACCAACCTACAAATGCTTTTTCATCTTCTCAGAAATTTATTCTCTGAACTTAGATGTGTAAGGCAACAGTTGCCTGATAATATTTGTAGCTTGCCAGCATTCTCTGAAAAGAACAGCCCTGGAAATCAAAGAATTTAGCTAGCACAAAACTTGGTTTATCCCAGTTTACCTGCTTATTTACTTATTGAAATCTAACTCAGGTACCTGTCAAGGACAGCCCCTATAGACATCAAACCAAAGAAGGTGAAGTCATTGAACATCATCCCTCTTTCTCAGAACTAGCATCTGAATTAGTAGTGAAAGAAAGGCTCAATGAGATGACATCCTTCATGCAATGTCTATTGGGGAAACAGACCACTCTCCGTATCACAAAAAGGACCCTCTTTTCTCACCCTATCACCATAATGATTTTACCATAAGACTGAGGAACAGACCTTTTTCCTCTAGAACTTAAGAAAACTTGTCATACGCTCACAATAAGTTAACTACTATAAAGCATCTGCTAAGTTTGGAGGTAAAAGAGCAATAAGGCGGCCCTGAGGATGACTTTTATAGATATTTTCCTCAGGAAAATAGAAAAATCCTCATCTGAGCAATGAGATAGAAATTACCAAAACTCTTCATATTTTTGAAAGCCTCAAAATCTCCCATTACCTTATAAAACCTGCTACAAACTCATCTCAGTCCTGTTCAGCATTAATATTTTATTTAATCTCTCAGACCACCTTCACAATTGTCTTTAAACTTTTTGCTCTGCAAATCCCATTTCTGACCCTGGTGAGCTTCGCAGGAGCTGAACGGAAGATGTGTGCCTCCCATCTGGAGCATTGTGTAGCTGCATTCAGCCATAAAACCCTCTGAACTCAAAGGGTCTCACCAATACAAATGAAGATAATTATAGCGCTGTTTTAACATCAGTATGTAGGTTATGCAAGTCAGAAGGATACCTCCGGAACTATTTTAATGGTGGTCATCATTATTCATAGGGATGTTTGAGAGAATGCTTTACGTGGTTTAATAATTTAAAAAGAAAGGTTTCGGCTACTGCAAAAATGATTTTTATGTTTTCTATAGAATATGTCTTTGCTACCATGAAATAGAGAAGACAACAGAAAACATCAGAAAGGGAAAGCAAAGTTCTTCTCATCACCTTTAAGTTCCTGCTGTGCATTCGGCATTTAAGCTGAAACGGCCTCCTTTCTCAAAGAGAATTTTAAATGCTCTTCTGAGCTGAGCATGTATTAGACTTAATCGATAGGCAGCCAGGGATCCAATCTTCAAAACCAGGCAGCACCCAGCAGCTCTCACTATGACCTGAATGTCCAGTTCAGTAGATATTCAAGCAACTAGAGCCATTTTAGGACTTGAGATTGACCCCTTTC
>WEIS01004559.1:35152-53043 GCA_013389965.1 Todus mexicanus | reverse complement strand
CCTCTTGTTCTCTAAAGACTAAACCAGGTTTTACTATTGTATACAAACATTGTGTACCTGAACTAAATAAAGACTCCTTACCTGACAGCTGTCTCTTGCTAAGTGGGCTGGACCTCATCCTCAGAAGGGGTTTCAGTGGAGGGTACTCAGTGAACATTCAGGGAGGTTGTTGAACACACAAATGTGTCTGGAAGAGCTGGCTTGGCTTGGCACAGCTGAGGAGGGCTTTAAGTGTCCGTTTCTTGGGCTCTTAGTCGGTATTCAGCGGTGTGGCTGTGCAAGGTGGCGTGTTGCGGGTCTCACCTTTCCTGTTGATGTTTAGATGAGCGCTGAGATGGATCTTGCCCACACTTCAGAGCAGCTCCCCACGTGTGCTGGAGCATCCAACCCTCTGCTGTTTATAGCTGAAGTTGTTCTATTTGGGGAACCTCTTCACTGGCAATGCCCTGCTGTAAGCTGGCTCCTGCAGCCCAGCTCTCCTGGCTAAAGACGTGTCATCTCCTGGCCGGGCCAGCGTGGCCAGCAGAGCTAAATATAGACCAGTGCCGAAGGACAAAACTCCCAGCATTGTGAAGAGGTGATCAAATGGAGATTAAAATTGACTAGGAATGACTTCTCACCTTAGTGCTATGATGCGATTTCTCACCTTGTGAAGCTCGAGGGGTACCATGACGGGACAGCAGCTGCTGCCAGCAGCAAACCAGGGTTTTCTAGGGCTGTGCTCAACTTCAGCGCTTCAACAGCACCGGCCTCGAGCTTCTGCTCTGCCTGGATTAAAAGAGAAGTCTCGACCACAAAACAAGGATTCTTTTAAAGACCAGAAATAAAGGTGGTGTGTGGTTAGTAACTGGGTGACTGGAGAACCCGGGGGTTTGAAGAAGCACCTTGGTACTAAAGGATAAATGGCCTGTGCCAACATGACCTGCGTGGCGTCTTCAGAATGGTCAGCTCTGAGACAAGGCTCCTTTTGCCCATACCTCAGCTTTTTCCTCCCTTTCTTGTGAGGACCTTCAAGTGGCTGTGGCAGAGCCAGGCCCCAACGTTTGACTTGACTCAGTCACACTGGATGGACTCAGACACGTTAGGACTTCACCCGTAGCCCCGTGTGGCTGAGCTGCGGGTGATGGGGCACAGTCAGTGGCAACAGCCTGGCCACACAAGCTCCTCATCACAGGAGGACCATCTACAGGAACAACCAGAGTGGGAGGAACTTGTGAATGTCCTTCCTGAAAACAGATTTGCAGGCATCTGATTTTTGCCTCAGGTTGCCTTAACCTGACTTCTGCAGCAGTGGAGCTGTTCCTTGGGACCTCCTGAGCGGGGACACAGCNAGAGAATAAAACCACAGCCTCAGCACCTGCCTTTAGAGTCGGGGTAGGTTGAGAAACTGACATAAAATCCCTATTCCCGCTCTGTTGGGTTTGCAAAAATCATCTGATGTTCGGGAAGTCAAAACTCATCAACTTCACCAACGTGCTTTGGGAGAAAATAGGGTTGGAGGGAGGGAGCTGGGTACGAAATGTTCCTCTGATGCATTTCTGGTTGAGTTGTTACCAAAGCCATTTGCTGAGCTCGCCCTAGAGCTGGAGCTCAACAGTGGCTCACATTTTCCTGGATGTCCACATCGAAGGGCAGCTGAGAAGGGCAAGATCATCTTAGCTGGTGAGTGAGATTCTCATGAAAATGCTTGATGGTGCTCTCAGCGGGGCTGATTTGGTTCTCTGGCCAGGACGGCCTGGCCGTGGGCAGGTCCCGGTGATTGGGATCCGTGCCTGGTGCTCCCTGGTGCTGCGTTGCTGTCCTCGAGCTGCTGCAAAGCTCTGGAAACTCTTTGGATGTTGTTGGGATTTCTCCCCGTCTTTCCCCATCACCGTGATGGGACCAGTCACAACACGACAGCAGCTCCTGCAGGGAAGTCCTGGGCGCTGATGGAAGTGGTTGACCTGCCGCCCAGGCTGGTGCCCAGCGGGCCTGGCGAGCCGGGTTGTGTTACAGCGGCATGGCCGGGATTCAGGTGGGGATGTTGTTCTCGCCTGCCCTGCCGCTCGATTTAGCCGGGGTGTTGGGTTTCCTGGAGAGCGGGCAGGGCTTGGCCGCACGGAGACACCCGGGGAAAGCAGAAAGGTTAAAGTGTGCTGGCGACACGAGTTGTGACAACCGCGTAGCTAGGGAACCGGCGTGCTTGGTGCTCTGCCAGGCAGCCCCGGGACAGGCTGTTTTCCAGCTGCAGCCAACGCAGGCTCTGGCTTCAGTTCCTCAATGGGGAGGGAAAAAAACAGACCCGAGGGCTTGAGAAGTTGTGGTGCTTGGTTTGCTTCCATGCTCTGCTCTGTGCTGCTCCTTCGGGAGGAGGGTTTAGGACCAAGACATCCCAAATCCCTGCGGGCACCAGGTATTGCCCTTCAGTACCACAGCTGCTGGTGAGGGGACAGCTCTTGGCTAATTTCTCTTTGCCCCCAAATGAATTTTGTAACTGAGCCAAACTGCGGGCACTTATCCATCATATGCAGCTCCTTAGGGAACCCTGCAATGGGTTCTCCAAGCCCCACAGGGCCCGCTCTCAGAGTTTTGCTTCCTCACCTCGACCCCAGGCTTCGTGCCTGGGCACTTGCCCCGACTCACGTGAGCGCGTTAGATCAGAAGTGCCCTGGGAAGCCGGCCGGGATCCTGGCCGCGGGCCAGGCAGGCGCTCCTGCTCTCCTTGGGGAATTTCATCCCGAGTTCCACCGCCCTGCGAGGCACGGCTGCCGCACGTGGGCTCCTGCTCCGCTGCCTGCTCAGTGGCCGTGCTCCTTCCACCCAGGGCTTGCCGGGAGCGCGGAGCCGCAGGGCAGCGGCAGCCGGCGTGTGCCTCAAGTGCCGGTGGTGGCCTCCGGGTGCCTGGCAGCCCTCGGCCAGAGAGGGGAGAGGCAGGTCCAAACTGTACGTTGGCGATGACAGTCGGCGGGCAGAGGCCCTGCTGCCCGAGGCACGTCGTCTCGCCAGGTATTCCTGCCAACGTGCCCTGCCGAGGCTGAGTTGGGGGAGTTGCCACTCGCCACAGGAATGAGCGGTGCGGGTGCCGCGGGCCCCGAGAGCCACGGATGCCGGTGATGCTCCAACTGCT
Source organism: Todus mexicanus (assembly GCA_013389965.1). Taxonomy (NCBI): domain Eukaryota; kingdom Metazoa; phylum Chordata; class Aves; order Coraciiformes; family Todidae; genus Todus; species Todus mexicanus. The sequence goes on along the minus strand of WEIS01004559.1, from coordinate 49,937 downwards.
GCACGTCCACCGCTGCTTTGGCATCTGTCTGCTCCCGCATCACTCTGCGTTCTGTGATTCCTCGTGGTTCTCATCACAGCCCAGGTCCTGGCCCTGATCTTGGGAAACAGCACCTCTGGGATGGGGGGACAACCCTGCCCCCGTTGTGGCTGATCTCGCTCTGCACGCGCGTGAGAACTTCGGCTCCTCTGGCAAAGCCGGACCCCAGCCCGTGGTGTGCAGGAGCTGGCGGCTCGCTGGGAGCCAGGGTTTGGCCACGTGGAGCAGCACCGTCCCTTCCCTGCCTGGACACGGAGGTGCTGCAGGCAAGGTGAGCACAGTTCTTGGGCTGCTGCCGTCTGCGTTGGTGCCTCGGCCACATGCAGGACCCCTCTGGGAGCAGCTGAGTTTGTGTCAGGCTGGGCTTGCGCTCCAGGGGATGGAGAACAGGAGAGACAAGACCATGAGCTGGCAGGGCTGAGGCTGGAGGAGCCTGCAGTACCTGCAGCCTCCCTGGGGTCACCCAGCCAGCCTGGCCTGGGGCAGAGCTCTGCTCCCCCAGTGAGCACCAGCGTTTGGCCCTTCGCTGTCCCAGTCGCTGGCAGAGCCCCAGGGAGAGCAGGGTGACCCTGCCTGTGCTCTGCTGGGGTAGTGAGGAGCGATGGGGAGCAGGGCCAGGAGGCTGCCTGGTGTGGGGCAGCTCTAGGGGCAACTGTCTGCCCCCTGGCAGCCTCTGCCAGCTCTTGCTCTTGCTGCTTCATCACCAGTCACCGAGCCCTGGCCTCCCCTGTCCCCCCGAAAAGGAGCAACCAGCCCTTCCTCCTCCGCGGCGCGCTGGCGTTTCTGCTGCCCTGACGTGATAAGCGGCTGTTCTGGGTTTTTAATAGTTGGTATTGCTGGAGTGCTTTTGCCTGGCAGCGCCGGCCGGGGACGGCTCGGCTGGGTCCAGTTACCAGGGGTTCCTCCTGCAACCCCCTTGCCCTCAGCAGAAACCCGAGCAGCAGGCGGCTGCTACCTGCCCTTGGTGAACACGGCTTTCCTCACGTTAAGGCTTGAAGATTTAAAGTAAATGGGGCTCTGCTGGGGGAAGGAACTGGGTGGGAGCCTGGCACAGCCCTCGGGCATCCATTGGCACCAGGGCCCTGCGTGGCTGGGAGCTTGCCCAGCTCTGCTGGTGGCCTCTGTAGCCCCTGGCCCAGGGCAGCCCCCTCTGCCCCTCTCCCCAGGGGCTCTCCATGCCCAGCTTCAGCCCTGGGGTGCTGCGCCTCCAGCAGAGGCTGCCCACACACCCCCTGGCCCTGCTGGGAGCCCCCAGCTCCTCTGCTCTGCCCCCGATCCCCAAATTGCTGCATTCTGCAGGAAATCAAAGTCCTTTAAGTGGTTCCCAGAGGAAGCTGCAGCCTCTGGCGCTGCTCACAACTGGCAGTGGTGCCCTGAGCCGGTGGTGCCCACGGGTGCCACGTTGTGTTGGTGGAGCACAGGGTCCTTTGGAGCTGCTCTCCCCAAGGGCTGGCACCAGTGGAACCATCACTGGCTGCTCCTGAGCACTCTCCCCACGGGGTGGCCGGTGGCCACCTCGTGTCACCCGCAGGCACCTCGGAAGGGCTTGGCCACTTGAGCTGTGTCCAGCTTGGCCAGGCCACCCCCGTGGGATGTTTCTGTGGTGCTGTGGCCGGTGCTGTGTTGGTGCCCTGTGCCGTGTCTGCGCGGCCCGGCCCGCGGGGGCCAGGCGAGAGTGGCGTGTCCTTTGAACGGGCTCCAGAGCGACAGGTGCTGGGAAAGGCGAAGCGGGACGGCTCCCGCTGCTGTAAAGGATCCTCCTCTGCCCGCACTAATCCAGCTCCCTCGCACCCGGGATAGAAGAGGCTGCTCCCTCCGGGCGCTGCCGCAGTTCGGATGCTGCCCTCCTGACCACCCCCTGCTCCGGGACCCAGGTAAAGGGGCTGGGGGGGTCCCTGGGGCCTCTTGCTCGGGGTTCAGCAGCTGGGGAGGGGGACTCAAGGAGTGCAGAGCCCCCAGCCCTGGGAGGAACGTCCCCATCCCCACGGGCTCCCTGAACTGAGCTGTGGGATGTGGATTCAGTCTGGGATTGCTCTGCTACTACTCCTGTCCCGGTAAGACCAGCAAACAACTTCTCTGTTACTGGGATGGTTACTGGTGGGTTTATTTCAGGACTGGATGGCTGTACAAAGGGGGGTGTTCCAGGATAGGGTGAGGGGAGGTGGCTGGGCAGGGACGGGCAGCGGAGCCCGGGACAGGGCGAGGATTTGGGGAACGGGTGCTGGGCTGGCAGGGGCGTGGGGGCAGCTCAGGGGCGCAGCCTGGGCAGGTACGTGGCCCCCAACAGCTCCCCCGTACTGGGAGTGCCGGGGCAGGCGCTGCGGTCACTGCTGGGCAGGGGGACGAGCTGTGCTGGTGGCTGCTGGGGCTGGGGGTCCCTGTGACGCCCAAGCAGAGGAGGCTCTGCTGGTGGGAACGGGGACGGGCAGCAGCGGGGCCATGCCCGGGATGCTCACCTCAACTGATCCCAGCCCCCTGGCCTGGGGACAGAGCCGGTGTCCCCTGCCCCTGGGGGGACGTGGCCTTCCCTTGGCGCCCCGGCCGCGCTGCGCCGGCCTCGTGGCAGCGACAGGTGCCAGCACCGGCCGTCGATCAGTCACCGCCGAGCAGACACCGCCACACAATGGGATGGTGCAGCCACGTGGGGCACCCGGCTCGATGCCACCGGCCGGGCAGCGGGGCCACGGCTCCCGGCTGGTGCGAGCAGCTCGTTCCTCTTCTGCAGGAGCAGAGCTGCTCCCGCCGCGCCCGTCTGCGGGGCATCGGGTCTGGGGAGCCCTCAGCTTGTGTCTTGTCTCCCGCAGGAGCCTCGTGGAACCGGGAGCAGCGCGCGGCAGCCGCCTCCTCCCCGGAGAGTCATCATGGAGCAGAGCAGCGGGGCAGGCAGCGTGCCTGGCACAGAGGGCGGCACAACTCAGCCAGTCCCAGCGGCTCCACAGGCAGCGGCCGCGGAGGGGATGGTGCCAGAGGATGTCCCCAAGGCGCAGGACACGGGAAAGAACGAGCCTGGGCAGGAGGAGGCTCCGGCTGCTGCCGCGGCTCGGGATGGGCAACGGGCAGAGCCTGGGCAGGAGGAGGCAGCGGGAGAGGCTGGCGGAGGGAAGGCAGAGCTGCCCCTAACTGCTCCTGAGCCCAGCGAGGGAGGGAAGGCAGAGGAGACGGCTTCGGCTGCGCAGCACGAGGCAGGACAGGCAGAAACTCCGGAGGAGAAGGTGCCGGCTGCTGCCAAAGGCGAGAAGGAGAAGGTGCCAGCTGCTGCCACCAAGGAGGAGAAGGAAAAGGTGCCGGCTGCCACCAAGGAGGAGAAGGAGGAGAAGGTGCTGGCTGCTCCCAAGGAGGAGAAGGAGAAGGAGAAGGTGCCAGCTGCTGCCACCAAGGAGAAGAAGGAAAAGGTGCCGGCTGCTGCTCCCAAGGAGGAGAAGGAAAAGGTGCCGGCTGCTGCCACCAAGGAGAAGGAGAAGGTGCCGGCTGCTGCCATAGAGGAGAAGGAGAAGGTGCCAGCTGCTCCCAAGGAGGCGAAGGTGCCGGCTGCTGCCACCAAGGAGGAGAAGGAGAAGGTGCCGGCTGCTGCCAAGGCTCAGGATGGAAGGAAGAAGAATGAATCTGGGAAGGAGAAAGCTCCAGCTGCAGGGGAGTCCAAAGCGGGGAAGGCAGCGCCTGTAAAGGAGAAGGCTCCGGCTGCTGCCAAGGCTCAGGATGGAGGGAAGAACGGGCCCAAGGTGGAGAAGGCTTCAGCTGCAGGAAAGCCCAAAGGAGGGAAATCGGTGCCCATGGAGGAGAAGGGCCCGGCTGCAGCAGAGGCTCAGGACAGAGGGAAGGACGAGCCCAGGAAGGAACAAGCCTCTGGTGGGTTAGAGGCTGAGGGTGGTGGGAAAGCAGAGCCTGTGGAGGAGAAGGCTCCAGCTGCAGTGGAGGCTGAAGGAGCGAAGGCAAAGCCGGCAGAGGAGACAGCCTTGGCTGCAGCACAGCCTGGGGATGGAGGCAAAGCAGAGCCTGGGAAAACCACGGCTGCTGGGAAAGCTCAGGATGGGGAGAAGGCAGCAGCAAAGGCAGAGAAACCCCCAGCTCATAAAAAGCCGGTGAAGGAGAAGGCTCCAGTTGCCATAAAAGCTCAGGACGGGGAGAACAAAGGGGCAAAGGTGGAAAAAGCCCCACCTGCGAAAAAGACTCAAGATGGTGAAAAAAAGGAGCCTGGGAAGGAGAAACCTCCAGCTGCTGCCAAGGCTCCGGATGGAGAGAAGGCGGCAGAAAAGGCTCAAGATGGGGGCAAAGAGGAGCCTGCAGAGGAGAAAGCTGCAGGTCCTGCGAAGGCTCAGGATGGAGGGAAGAAAGCGGTAAAGGCAGAGAAACCCCCAGCTGATAAAATCCCTGCAAAGGAGAAGGCTCCGGCTGCAGCGAAGGCTCAGAATGGAGAGAACAAAGGGGCAAAGGCAGAGAAAGCCTCAGCTGTAGAAAAGGCTCAAGGTGGAGGCAGAGAGGAGGCAGCAAAGGAGAAAGCGGCAGGTCCTGCGAAGGAGAAGGGCCCAGCTGCTGGAAAAGCTCCGGGCGGAGACAAGGCAGCGGCCAGGGCAGAAAAGGCCCCGGCTGCAAAGAAGCCTCGGGATGGAAGCAAAGAAGAGGCTGCAAAGGAGAAAGCTGCAGCTCCTGCGAAGGCGCCGGCAGAGGTGGAGAGCCCCCCGGCTGCAGCAGAGGCTGGGCAGGGGAGCTCGGAGCCCGCAGGGGCAGCGGCCACGGCTCCGGCCGAGGCTCGGGGTGCGGGGCAGAAAGCGGCAGAGGCGGAGGAGCCCCCGCGCCCCGCTCTGCTGCAGAGCCTGAGCTGCCCCGCCGCCTGCCACAGGTACCTGCACCCTCCTGGCATGGGATGGGGGGACCCCTTCCCTGGGGGGCTGCTGGGCTTGGGCTCTGCTCACCCCCTGCTCCTGCTTGCAGGGACGAGCAGCAGCCCTGGCCAGAGGGGATGGAGGCGATCCTGGAGGAGCCTCCGGTGCTGGAGCCCAGAGAGGGTCCGGCAGAGCCCGGCCCTGCCCCACCAGCCCTGGGGGACCTGCAGCCTGCGGACTCCCCCAGTGCCCCCCAGGAGAGGACATTGCCCAATGCCACGGGGCAGCCTGGTCCTGGGGGGCAGCTGTCCTCCCCGGCGGCAGAGCCACCCCCCAGCCCCTACCTCACCCCCGATTTTGGGAAGGAAGACCCTTTCGAGATACTGGGTAAGGCTGTGAGGCCCCTGCCTCATCCGCGCACCCCGGGACCCTCGGGGGGCTCCCTCCAGGATGGGGTGCATGGGGTCTGCCCTGGGAAGGTGAGCAGGACACGGGGTGGGGAGAGAGTGGGGGGTCCTGGAGGGTTTGCCAGGCAGCAGCGTGGCCTGGAGAGGGTGAGTGTGACATGCGGGATGGTTTGAGGTGGGTGCCAGGCAATGAGGCAGGTGCCAGCAGGACGATGCTGCACATCCCGGCGATGTTCCCTTTGGGGGTCGCTGCGTGTCCCGGTGCAGACGGAGACCCTGGTTTTGCAGCCCAGCACTTGGTACCCAGCCGCATCCTGCACCCCCAGGCTTGGCTGGGTCCTGCCTTCACCCCGCACCGACCAGGGTGCGCTCCCAGCCCGTGGTGCCCGGCAGTGGAGTTCCCTGGCCAGGCAGCTCCTCCTCTCACCCCTTTCCTCCTCTCTGGGCAGATGACGTCCCTCCGCCACCAGCGCCCTTTGCGCACCGCACCGTCACCCTGCGAGCCGCCAGCGTCAGCTCCCACTTCAACCTCGACGCCAAGGACATCCTGGGAGGGTGAGGAGGGGCCTTGGGAGGGAGGGAGGGAGGGTGGGGGGCACCTGCCTTTCCCCTGGCACCACCCTGAGCTGCCGTCCAGCAGCTCTGGGCAAGAGCTCTGGGCTGACGGGACTTCTCTGGCCACGCTGGGTCGGTGCCTCGGGCAGGATGGGTGTGGAGGGGAGCAGGGGGCAGCACCCCAGAGCCACGCGGGGGTCCCCAGCAGCCCGAGTGACTGACGGCGTTGGCGTCTCTCCCCGCCCAGGGGCAAGTTCGGTGAAGTCCACACGTGTACGGAGAAGCAGACGGGGCTCAAGCTGGCGGCCAAAGTCATCCGGAAACAGGGTCCTAAAGACAAGGTCTGAGCGAGGCTGGGGTGAGGGGCTCCTCCTGGCCACGGTGCCGCCGGCAGCCGGTATGGCCAAGGCAGGGGGTGGCAATGTGGTGCCCGGCGTGTCCTGTGCTGCTGGCGTGGCTGGGGCTGACCCCCGGCATTGCTGCCGGGGCTGCTTCTTCTGCAGGAGATGGTGCTGCTGGAGATCGACGTGATGAACCAGCTGAACCACCACAACCTCATCCAGCTCTACGACGCCATCGAGACGCCCAGGGAGATCATCCTCTTCATGGAGTTGTGAGTGCTGGGGCAGCGCCGTGTGGGGACCTGATGCCCGGGTGAGGGGCACCATCGTGGGGGACGCTCCAGAGATGGAGCAGATGTGCCAGCCCCTGGCCAAGCACAGGGGGTGGCCCCAGGGAATGTCCCTCACCTCACCCGCTCCCTCTTGGGCACCTCCTCATCTCCCGCTGGGCTCAGGGGCAGCCTCGGGCTGTGCCCGGCTGGGACAGCGTCTCCTTCTGTCACGGCTGTGGTGAGGGTGGAGATGATGCAGGTCCTTCCCACGCAGCACCTCTTCCTACTGCCCCCTTGCTCCAGAAGGCTGAGGCTGTGCTGGGGCTGTTCAGCTCTGCAGACCCCAGGAGAGACGGGGTGTCCTGGAGCAGGGGGTGTCAAACCCTGGATGTGCTCACCCCGCTGTGGCTCTGCTCACCCCCTACAGCAGCATCTCCATGTGGGGCTGCGCCAGGGTGCGCAGGGCGGGCAGGGGGCTCTGCAGGAGGGTGCACGGGGCAGGGAGCCCCAGCTGACCCCCATGGTCTATCCCCACGCAGCGTGGAGGGCGGCGAGCTCTTTGAGCGGATCATCGACGACGACTATCACCTGACGGAGGTGGACTGCATGTTCTTCGTGCGGCAGATCTGCGAGGGCATCCGCTTCATGCACCACATGTGCGTCCTCCACCTCGACCTCAAGGTGCGGGACCGGGGGGTGACAGTGGGACCGGGGGGTGACAGCAGGGCTGGGGGGTGACAGAGGGGCTGGTCACTGCCCGTGGGGATGTTAGGCCGGGTCACAGGGGAGCAGCAGGTGTTTGCAGCCACCGATGCGAGGGCAGCGTGTCCCTGAGCCCAGGCAGCCGTGGGTGGGATGCCTGCGAGCAGGTATCGCTCTGGTTCAGGTGAGCCGTGGGCTGCCAGAGCCTTGCGCTGGGGATGTCCCCTCTCGGCAGTGCAATAACGGTGTCCCTGTCTCCACAGCCCGAGAACATCCTCTGCGTCGCTGCTGTCGGGCACATGGTGAAGATCATCGACTTTGGGCTGGCCCGAAGGTGCCGTCTGCTCTTCTTGGCTCTGCCTCTCCTCCCTGTCCCCCTCCCACGCTTCATCTGCCCATGCGCTCGGGGTCCCAGGAGCCCCAGGACCTGCTCTGGGCTCTCCCTGGCTGGCACGGGATGGGGGCAGCGGTTTCGGGGATCAGCCTGTGCCCCTCCTGATGATTCGCCTCCTCCCTCGGCTGCAGGTACAACCCTCAGGAGAAGCTGAAGGTGAACTTCGGCACCCCCGAGTTCCTCTCGCCAGAGGTGGTCAACTACGAGCAGGTCTCTTACTCCACGGACATGTGGAGCATGGGCGTCATCACCTACATGCTGTACGTCGGCGCGGGGCAGGTGCCAGGGCAGAGCTCCCCGGGCACGGCGCCGTCCTCAGCCTGTCCCAGTGCCCCCAGCTTCGTGCTGGGCTGGGGGAGGTGGGCAGGGGCTGGGGGGCGGTGGGCAGCAAACAGCGCTGGGGAGGGGCCGTGCCAACATCTGCAGGCAGGAGAAGGCTCAGCCCAGCCGCAGGCAGGAGCCGCCCTGCCCTGCCCTGCCCTACTCCCTGGGGCAGCTCTGGCCAGACTGGCTCCGTTCTGAGGGGTCTGGGGGTGCCGCAGCCCGTGCCCCCAGCTCCTCAGCCCCCCGTGCCCCCAGGCTCAGCGGCCTCTCCCCCTTCCTGGGTGACAACGACACCGAGACGCTCAACAACGTCCTGTCTGCCAACTGGTACTTCGACGAGGAGACCTTCGAGAGCGTCTCCAACGAGGCCAAGGACTTCGTCTCAAACCTCATCATCAAGGAGAAGAGGTGCGAGGCCGGCAGGGACCACGGGGGCCCTGGGCTGGCATCCCTCAAGCTGCGTGCCCAGCCCCTGGGTGCCCCGTGCTGCCCTCCACCCCAGGACCAGCCGCATCCCCTGGTGTCCTGTGCCACAGGAGCCTTGCGGGGCCCTGCCCTGGCTGTCCCTGGCACAGCCCCGGGACCCTCCGGGGTCCTCTGCCCCAAGCAGGACGTGTTGGACCGCTCAGGGTCCTGCCCAGCCCCCCAATCCCTGGGTATGTCCCTCTGGCTGGATCCTCCCTGCAGGTCTGGGGGGATTTGGGGCTCTTGGGTGGCTGGAGAAGGGGGGATCGGGGCAGAGGGGCTCGAGTCGAGGCGACCCAGGCTCCTCTTGCCCCCAGTGCCCGGATGAGCGCTGCCCAGTGCCTGGAGCATCCCTGGCTCAACAACCTGGCAGAAAAGGCCAAGCTCTGCAACCGCCGGCTCAAGTCCCAAGTGCTGCTCAAGAAATACGTCATGCGGCGGCGCTGGAAGGTGCAGGGGGCTGGCGCGGGGAGGAGGGTCAGCGCTGGCTGGGGGAGCTGGGGAGGGCTGCCTGCCTCTGCCTGTCCTGGCAGACGGCATCAGCACCCAGCGATGGCATCAGCACCCCCGCGGCCCAGCTGAAGGGGTGCCCTGGGGGCTGCCTCCAGAGCCCCAGCCCTCGCGGTGGGATGAGCATCTCTCGTCTTCCCCCTTTACAGAAAAACTTCATCGGGGTGTGCGCCGCCAACCGCTTCAAGAAGATCACCAGTTCGGGCTCGCTGACGGCGCTGGGCATCTGAGCGGGGGCTCCTGGGGGGAGTTGAGGCTCGAGAGGAATCGCCTGAGAGGATTCCACATCCATCTTGCTTCTGGACGGCAGCAGGACCTCGCTGGGCTCCTTGCTTCCCGGGGCGGGGGCCACGGGTTGGAGCCGCGCAGCCTCCTCCCTGCCCGCGCCGCTGCCCTATGGCTGCTCTGGACCCTGCGCCTCTGCCCCCCTGCTCCGTGCCCCGCGTCAGCGCCGCCGTGGGAGCTGCTCCGCTGCGTTCCGTGGGGCTGCCCCTGCCTCAGCACCCAGCGGTGCTCAAGGACCTCGCCAGGCTCCTCGCCTGCAGCTGTTCCCGGCCCGGGTGGCACCGCGGTGCCAGGGCCCCGCTGCTGGGGACGTTGGCAGTGCCCTCCTGGGCTCCACTGGGCCAACGCTCCCGGCTGGATTTCCTCGGGCCGCGAGGCCGCTGCCGAGCGCCGGTTTCTGATCTCGCGCCTTGCCCGGCGGAGCGATGCCCACCCAGCGGCATCTCGGCTCTTCTCAGGGGAGAGTGGCCGCCCGGGTGTGAGCCCCGCTGCCGGGGCCGCCCCGTGCTCGCTGCTGCCTTGGACCCCGACTCGCCCGCGCTGCCTGTAAATGCCGCAGCCCTGCCCGGCCTTCGCCGCTGCCGGGCCACGAGCCGCCCGAGCTCCCTCGGCAGCGCTGGAGGATGCCGGAGGGCAGGCGTGGAGCCTCGCCCTGGCGCTTTGGCACCGGAGCCAGGGCCGCTGCGTCTCCTCCCTGGCCAGCCGGGCGTGCGGGAGCGGAGCTGGCCCCGAGCTGCTGCTCGCACAGGAAGGGAGGAAGCGTCGAGCACGCTTCCAGCGGCCTCCTCAGCTGGGAGCCAGCGCGGGAAGAAGGAGGCTTTGTGTTCCTCCTGCCCTCCCTGCCCTTCGGCTCTGCCAGCGGGGGAAAAACACAACCTCTGCTTCACCCGTCCCCGCCAGAGCGCCGCGAGCGAGGCGGCCTAATGCGGAGCAGCTGGACCGCGCTCCCCCGAGCATCGCTCCGGCCACGACCACCAACGCGCCGGAACTGCCGGGCCACGGCTGCGGCCACCGCCAGCTCCTCTACACCGTGTGCGGGGGCTCCCCAGGAGCTGCTGGGCTGGGGGAGCCTCCTCCTCCCCCTCTGCCTGCGCCCCTCGGTGCTGCCGGAGCATCGACTCCCCCAGGCTTTGCTGCTTCCAGCTGCGGCAGGGGATGGAGGGGCTGCTGGAGGGTGCTGGGCTCCCCCTGCCCCCCAGCTTTGGCCGGGGCTGGGTGTTTGCTGCGGGGCTGCCCGGGACCTCTGCGCCTGCTGGAAAATCCCCAGGAGAGTCAGGGGGAGACGCTGGTTCCCCAGCCCCACCATCTGCTCGGGGCGAAGGGGTTTTGGGTTCGTCCCTAGGCGGCAGGGGACGTGGCTCGTGGGACCCTGCCCAGCGCCGGCGTCCTGCCTGGCTCTTGCCTTCTTGTAAATAAATGTACAGGTCTGTCTGCAGCCCTGTGAGCCTGGCGCTGCTCCCGGCCCCTGCCCTGGCCGCTGCTCCCCCTCTCTGGGTCATGCAGGGCTGTGAGGAGGGGATGGACAGCGGCACCTCATCCCCAGGATAGGGGGGACAGGCGAAGGCCCAGCTGCCGTGGGGTGGGGAGCGCCTGGGGAGCTCCTGGTGCTGTGCGGGGCCCAGGGGCTCTGGGCTCTGCGCCCTGCAGCTGTGCGGCAGCAGCCGGGGTGCGGGGGGAAAGCTGGGGCTGAGGGAGGGATGGATGGATGGATGGATGGAGGAAGGGATGGAGAGAGGGAGGGATGGAGAGAGGGAGGGAAGGAGGAAGGGATGGATGGATGGAGGGAGGAACGGATGGATGGATGGAGGGAGCGAGGGAGGGATGGTCGATCGGTGGGTCAGAGGTGTCCTCACAGCTTCAGCATCTGCCCAAGCAGGGTGGGCTGCCCAGGTCGGTGCTGCTGGGGCTCCGCTGAGGCTGCAGCCGTCCGTCCCCGAAGCGGTTAAGGCTGCCCAGGGCTGGCCGCGGGCGTCCTTCCCTCCCGGCCGCTTCCTGCCGGCAGCCTTTGACCGGTTCCTGTCGGTGACCACCCCGCGGCCTGGACGCCAGCGCAGCCCCATCTGGTTTGAGTTACGCTCCGCGCTGGTGACGTCTCCTTCCTGTCTGGCCCCGGGAGCCGCACGTTGCCCCGGCCCTGGGGGCTGCAGGGCCCCGCCGTGGGGTGGCCCACGAGGCTCCCGGCCAGGCCATCGTCCTCCCGACACTCCCGGCACCCCGAGCCGCTCTGGGGGATCGGTTCCTGGACACAGCCCGGCGTGTGCGTGGCTTTGGCCTGGGGATGCACAGGTGCCACCACACCTTGGGGATGCCAACCTCGGGGCTCAGTTTGCTTGTCCAGCCCCCTCCTCTCCTGCCCCAGGACCTCCCTGGAGCCCCCACTGTGCCTCCCTTGGGGCTGGTACCCACGGGCTCAGCCCCGGCCCCATCCTGTGCTGCCGACTGAGGGGCAGGCAAGGACTTGGGAGCCCCCCAGACGCTGGGGAGGGGACTGGCACTGCCAGGGCTGACGGGCACGGTGCCAGTGCTGGCCCTGGTCCCACACAGGCCACCAGAGCTGGAGCCATCCCTCGTAACTCCTCGTCACCTCCATGGACCTGTACAGGATGCTGATCAGAACCCTTCTCCCACCCGCACCTGCACCCCAGCCCCGCAGCACCCGCCCTGCACATGCGACAGGGCCCGTGGGGAGGGCAGGGGAGCGGAGGCAGCAGGTTCACCCCGTGACTGGGCACAGCCCAGTCCCCAGACACCCATCGTGGCAGTGGGCGAGCGGGCGAGGGGCCAGGAGCCAGGGGCCAGGCCACCCACAGCGAGCAGGGAGAGCGGCGGGGAACGGGAGCACTGGGAGAGCATCAGGAGAGCACTGGGAGAGCACCAGCCCCGCTCCCCATGCCCAGGGCGATGTGGGCACCTGGGATTTGCAGGATGGGGGGTCCCCATCCCCAGGGACTGCAGCTCAGGGGGGGTCCCCGGGATGTTGGCAGCTCCGGGATCCCCTCCTGGGCACCCCACGGGGCCAGGACGGAGCGTTCCCAGCCCGGGGCGGGCGATGGTCCCGGCCTCGTTCCGTGGGAACCAGACGGTTCCTGGGCACGGCAGCGCCGCCGCTTCCTCCCGAGCCCCCCGGGACCGGCGAGGGGGCTGAGGTCAGAGCCGGACCGCGCCGCAGACGCCAGCATGATGTAGACGCTCAAATATTGTTTTCCACTGGGGAAGGGAAGAAAAAAAATAAAACTACAGAGAAGAGAGAGGCCCGGGGCTGACGCGGCCACTGAGCTCCCAGTGCCCCAGTGGCATCAGCAATGTCCCCCCAGAGGCCCCCAGGACTGGCCGAGCTGGGGACCTGCTGCTTTGGGGGGGCTCTGCCACAAAGCCCTTTCCTAGAGCAGTGGGGAGACACCCAGGCAGCCCAACGCCCTCCCCCTGGGGCTGGCTGGGCACTGGGGTCTGGGCATTGCTGCTCCTGGAGTGCCCCCTTTGCCAGCCTGGGGTGGGCTGGGGGCACAAGCAGAGCCCCCCCTTTGCCAGTGCTGGGGAGATGCTGGGCTGGGTGTCCCGGAATTGCGTGGGAAGGGGCTGGCGGCCAAGTCCCAAACTGTGTGGGGACCCTCGCCTGCCCCAGTGCCCCCCAGTATGGCCAGTGGGGACAGGCCCCGGTGCCCAGCCTGGTGCTGGCAGCGCTGACTCAGCCGGTGCCTCCTCACGGCTCCTCATCCGCCCGGCTGAGTCAGGTCGGAGGAATCCAAATCCACTTTCCCCTCACTGCTCCCACAGCCCAGCTCGGGGGGTGCCGCGGCCTCGGGGTGCCTGCGGGGACCCCCCTGGGCAGGCAGAGGCACAGCCCCAAGCAGCGACAGAGAGGAAGGATCCCTGCCCCCCCAGAGCAGAGCCCCCCCAGAGCAGAGCCCCTCTAGAGCAAAGCCCCCCCAGAGCAGAGCCCCCCAATCCACACCACTGTCGCACTTCTCCGGTGCCGTGCGGGTGCGTGAAGCGGAGCCACGTGCTGAGCCTGGTGCCCCTTGTGCCACGTGTGGCACCCGCTCGAAGCCGGATGTGTCGGGGGGTCCCAGGCACGGGGAGGGGGCGGCGGGAGCTCCGCGGGGACTCGCTCCTGTCCCCCTGCAGCGCGTCCCCCTGCCCCTCACGGATGGGGTTCCCTCCCCGGGATGGGCTCTGGGAGCTCCCGGCCCCGCATGGCACCAGGACCTTGTCCCCAGCATCACCCAGGGATGGGGTCGCCCTGCCCCAGGCCATGCCCCGTGGAGGGGCAGCAGGGCGGGGGCTGCGCCCGGTGGCCTCAAGGACACGGGTCCCCCCCTTCCCGACACCGCCTGGGCTGGGGCAGAGGGTCCCCGGCTCCCCCTGCCCAGCCCGAGCGGGGCGCAGACACCACAGAGGCAGCCTCGGGGGGCAACGTGCTTTATTGGGGGCCCGGGCCGGGGGCGTCCCGGGGTGGGCCAGACCCTCACTCGAAGAAGAACATCCCGGGTGCCCGGTAGAGGCAGGGGGGCAGCCCCAGGGGGTACCCGCTGCCCCCCTGCAGCGGGATCGGCGCCCCCGCACCCCACGGCTCCCTCTGCTCGCCCGCCCGCGGCCCTGCGGAGCCCAAGGGCGGCTGGTGGGGGGCACCGGGGGCCGGGGGGGACCCCAGGAGCTGCTCCCGCACGCAGACCCGCAGCGCCTGCAGGCGGCACTGGGCGCTGCCCCCCAGCCCCTCGAAGGGGCCGAAGACGGGCAGCGGGGGCTGCGCGTAGCCCTCCCCCTCCAGAAAGCAGGACGGGGGCGCCTTGCCCGTGCCCAGGAGGGTGCCAGGGAACGCGGGGGGCACCTGCCCAAAGGGCTGGCCTGGCCCCAGCCCCTGCGGGGCCGGCTCGTCGCTCTTCGGCTGCCCCGGGGGGGGGCTCGGGAGGGCCGGGGAGTCCTGCGGGGGGTCCCTGGGCAGGGCGGGCAGCAAGGTGGGCAGCAGGGCAGGGTGCGGTGCCGGGCGCTCGGCGGGCAGCGGGTACTGACCTGGCCGGGGCAGCTGCAGCGCCGCCGGGAGCCCCCCGAAAACAGTGTCCTTGGGGGAGCGGCTCTCTGGGGGGGCGAAGAACGACCCCCTGGGCTGTGGAGCGTCCGGCAGGTACCGGCAGGGCTGCCCGGCCTTGGGGGGCTGCCGCCGGGCACAGGGCTCGGCGCTCCCTGGCACCCCGGCACCCTCCGGCAGGTGCCCTGCGGTGCTCGGGGACGCGAAGCCCCCCTCGGGTTGCCCTTCGTGGGGCAGCGGGGCAGCCGGAGCCCCCCGAACCCGCTGCCTCGGGGCTTTCCCGCGCCCCTCGTCGCCCTCGACGTCCCTCAGGCTCCTCTTCTTGGTGAAGCGGCGGCGGCGTCTCAAGAAGCTGCCGTGCTCGAACATGTTGTGGCACTCGGGGTCCAGCGTCCAGTAGCTGCCCTTGCCGGGCTTCTTGTCGTCGCGGGGCACCTTGACGAAGCACTCGTTGAGGGAGAGGTTGTGGCGGATGCTGTTCTGCCAGCCCTGCTTGCTGTCGCGGTAGAAGCTGAAGCGGCCGGTGATGTAGCGGTAGATGCCGCTGAGGGTGATGCGCTGCCCGGGGGCGCTCTGGATGGCCATGGTGATGAGGGCGATGTAGCTGTAGGGGGGCTTGGTGGCCTCGGGGGGCGGCTCGGGGGC
>WEIS01004559.1:21130-35090 GCA_013389965.1 Todus mexicanus | reverse complement strand
CTCCGACGGGCAGGTCCGGCTGCATCGTCCCGTTCTGCATCGTCCCGTTCTGAATCGTCCCGTTCTGCCGCCCGGCCCCAACGCGCCCCGTTAAAACCGGTGAGGGGGCGGCGAGTCCCTCCTCTGTGGGGCCGCCCAGGGCGGAGCGGGGTCTGGCGTCCAGCTCTGCTCCCTGTGGACGGACAGACGGACGGACGGACCGACGGACACGCCGTCAAAGGCTGCGGCCAGCAGCCAGCAGCCCCGGGATGCGGGTGGGCAGCGCTGGCCTCGGCTGAGCCCCCCCAGCCCCTCTTCCCACGGCAGGTTCCCACGCCCTGGGTCTCATCCTGCCCTGGCCGGGGGTGGCAGGGGGCTGAGGGGGGTGCTGGGGCTCACGGGCACCTCAGTGGGCTGGGATGGGCAGAATGGGAGCTGAGCCAGCGCAGGAGCAGGGTGGGGTTGGCTCACGCTGCCCCCAGCCGCCTGTGCCCCTCTTTGAGCAGCAGCAGCCACCGCAGCGGAGCCAGCGGTACCGAAACACAACTTTTATTTCCTAGGGTCAGCAAACGGTGAGTCCCGGCGGTGCGAAAACGCGAGGGCGGAGCTGGCTCTGCCCCGGCTCACCCGACAAGCACCCGGCAAACCCCGCCCGGGGGACTCCCAGGGAATAAATACAGCGATTTGTCGGGGGGCGGGCAACAGCGCCTGCCTGCCCTGCCCTGCCCTGCCCGCACCCAGCCCCGCAGCGCTGAGCGCCCCGTGCCCCCTGGCTCGGCCAGGGCAGCCGGCGCAGGGCCGTGGGGCTGCTGAGCATCCTGCCCTGGGCTCCGCCAGCGCCCGGGCTCAGGGCGGGCAGAGCTGTCGGAGGACGCGGATGATGTGGCCGGAGGTGCCGGGGGTGCAGGGCTGGGGGGTGTCGCGGAGCAGCGCCGGCTCCACGCGCTGGGCGTGATGGAAGAGCTCCCGTGCGAACACCGGCTCCACCTGCGGAGGGACAGAGCCCACGGAGGACGGGCACGGGTCCACCTGCCCCCCAAACCGCGACAGCCGCGGCGCCCGGCTCGGGGTCGCTGCGGGCCCCGGCCCCGGTGGGTACTCACGTGGGCCATGATGAGCTTCTGGAAGTGGTGCCCGGCGCTGGTGGGGTACTCCTCCCCGAAGCAGAGGCGGATCTGGTACTGCGGCGTGGGCTGGCCCTGCCTCAGGTACCCCCGCAGCTCTGCAAGACACCGGCTCCGTCAGGGGACGCGGGGGCCCCGCAGCCGCGCAGCCCAGAGCACGGCCTGGCCCCGTTCCCGAGGGCAACGGGGGCTCCTGGGGCAGGGGCTGCTGGAGACAACGTGCCCCATGGAGCCCGTGTGCCCGATGGAGCCCGTGTGCCTGGTGGAGATTGTGTGTCCTGTGGAGATTGTGTGCCTGGTGGAGCCCATGCGCCTGGTGGAGCTTGTGTGCCTCATGGAGCTCATGTGCCTGGTGGAGCCCATGCGCCTGCTGGAGTTTGTGTGCTCTGTGGAGATTGTGTGCCTGGTTGAGACTGTGCACACAGTGGAGCCCGTGTGTCTGGCAGAGCTCATGTGCTCTGTGGAGATTGTGTGCCTGGTGGATCCTGTGTGCCTGGTGGAGTTTGCGTGCTCTGTGGAGCCCGTGAGCCCAGCGGAGCCCGGGTGCCCTGTGGAGATTGTGTGCCTGGTGGAGCTCATGTGCCCGGCTGAGCCCGTGTGCCCTGTGGAGACCATGCACACAGTGGAGCTTGTGTGCTTGGTGGAGCCCGTGTGCCCTGTGGAGCCTGTGTGCCTGGTGGAGCCAAAGTGCCTGGTGGAGCCTATGTGCTCTGCAGAGCTTGTGTGTCTGGTGGAGCTTGTGTGCCCCACGCAACCTGTGTGCTCTGTGGAGCTCGTGTGCCCGGTGAAGCTCGTGTGCCCAGCGGAGCCGAAGCGCTCAGTGCAGCCCGTCGCACCCGGCCACTTACGTTGCAGGAAGTGCTGCGTGTCCAGCAGCTTGTAGGTCTTCTCCCTCTCCAACTTGTTGGGCCAGTCGCTGTGTGGGGCCAGCGGCCCGTTCCAGTACACCCTGCCCTGGCACTGCCGCTTCATGAAGACGCCCTCAGGCGCCACCCAGAGCAGGACGCCGCGCTCCAGGTGGGGCAGGAGCCGCTCCAGCACGTCGGTCATGCCGGCCACCCGCCCGCTGCCCCCGAGCGCCCGCGGCGGGGGGAACTCGATCTGCTCCATGCTGGACGGGCCGTAGAGCCGCTTGCTGTCGGCCGGCACGGCGCAGGAGGTGATGCGGCAGCCCTCGGCCGTGCGCGTCGTCACCTCCTTGACCAGCACGTCGCAGTAGTAGAGGCGCACGTGGAGCCAGCAGTCTGGGGAGAGGGGAGGGTCAGCCCACGGGCAGCGCAGCCCGGGGGGGGTCANTGGGGGTGCACATGAAGCCAGGAGGGGGGTCCTGAAAGGGCAACGGGGAGTCCTGGGGCTGCACTTGGAGCTGGGCAACNCCAGGGCACTGCCCGTGGGGCCAGCGCGGCTCCTACCTGAGTGGTTGGCATCCTCCACGGGCAGGTAGGACGGGGCTCCAGGGAGGAGGTGGCCATGGGTTGGGTTCCAGCCGTAGAAGACTCCCCTGACGTGGTACCCTGGGCCAGGGCAGAGGCGAGGTGGTGAAGGGACACGGGCAGACGTCCCCAAGGGCCGCTGGGCGCTGTGCTGGCCCCAGACCCTGGGCCAGGCGGGCACCAGAGTCCCTCCCACCACAGCTGTCTCTTACTGAGCCTCGTTCAAGCCCCAAAGTGGCTTCACTAGGCCAGGGAGGGCCCCCCAGCCCTGATCTCCCGCCCTGGGGGCACTCCCTGCACAGGGCACGGGGCGGTGGAGGGTGGGTGGCTCCTGCTGGGCAGCGCACGGCTCCTACCCCCAGCCCCATCACACTGCCAGGGACCCTCCTCACCTCGATCGGCCGGGTGGGCAGGGAGCAGGGGCGGCAGCGACACGTGGCACGTCTCCATCGTGCCTCTCTGGCTTTCCTCCTCCGGCGTCCCCGCGGCGCTGCCCTGGGGAGGAGAGTGTCCGGGGTGAGCCCCAGCCTGGCTCCTGCCCCCACCACAGCCCCCGGGTGCCGGTGGGTCCCCAGCCCTCGGTGATGCCCACGGGCTGCCCGGCGGGTGGGTGCAGGCAGGGGGACACAGCGGAATTGGGGGCTCCCACCTTCCCCAGCCCTGAGGCAGCTGGTGGGGCTGGCTCACCTGCTGCTCCTCGCCGCCTGGGCACCGCGTGGCACCGTCCTTGTCTGCGGGGAGAGAGGAAAACCCTCTGAGCCCCGGCAAGGCTGCTCGGGACACCCCNGGCAATGGGGAGCCCCGGGGGTGCGCACGGAGCTGGGTGTGGGGATGCTGGGGATGCTTGAGGGTCCCGGGGAGGGTCGGGGGTACCTTGAAGAGAGCCGCGTCCTGGTGCTGCCGGTAATCCTGCTTGGCCNTGATGCGTGCGGGACGTGGGGCTCGTAATGGGCCACCAGCCCAGGTGTGGAGCAGGAGCGGGGGCAGCAGGGCCCTACCTGCCTCCCGGGCGCTGTCGGACACGATCTGGTACACCTTGTAGGGCTCGGAGATGTCCAGCTGGCTCCGCTCGGGAACCTCCTGGAAGTCGGTNCGTGTTTCCAGGGGATGCGGAACAGGGTTCGCTGCCGGTTCTCCCAGCGCAGTCCCGGGTAGCGGCCGCTGTCGATCTGCGCGATCAGCCACTCCTTGAGCCGCATCGGGCCCCCCGGCTCGGCCATCGNGCTCTTGTTGAGGGCGCAGCGCAGACGCGTCTTCCACGTGGAGGGGTCGGCCTTGTCCGTCCCCTCGTGGTATTTGCCCTTGTAGACGGCCCAAGCCTGCGGGCAGAGGGTGCCCGGCGCTGGGGGGGTTGCCCAAGGGGGTCCCACCGCGGCACGAATCCACCNTGCCCTGCCCGCAGCCTTCGCCCACCCCGGCGAACAACGTGTCGGGGCCGGGAAAGCGAAAGTGCCGCCCCGGGTTTCACTTTCCCTTTCCCGTCGGGGAGGGATGGACGGGACCAGCCCCGGGACAGGGCACGGAGCAGCCGGCGGAGGGGGGACGGGCACCGGGACTCTCCAGGGGCTCCCCTGAGCCCCTTCCCCTCACACTCGGGGGGTTCCCACACCCTGGTCCCTCCTCCTCCTGTTTTGGGGACCAGGACACCCCCCCTGCCCTGGGATCTGCCCTAAGCCCCTTCCCCTCACACTCTGGGGGTTCCCACACCCTCATCCCTCCTCCTCCTTCTTTGGGGACCAGAACCCCCCCCGTGTCCTGGGATCTGCCCTGCGCCCCTTCCCCTCGTACTCGGAGGGTTCCCACACGCTCCCTGCAGGTAACAAGGGACCCTGATCCCTCCTCCTCCTGTTTTGGGGACCAGGACACCCCCCCTGCCCCGTCCCGTGTCCTCCCGTGGGATCAGCATCCCCACGTGTGGGTGTTGGGGGCTGTGGGGTCAGGCCTGGGGTTTCTAGGCTGGCGTGAGCGGTGGCATTGCCCCGTCTCTTGAACCTTTCTGCTCTTGCCACTCGCACCCACCTCGGGGGGCTGAGCCGGACGGGAACGGGGTGGGAAGGGCCGAGCTGAGCGGTGCCAAGGGCTGGCGATGGAGCCGGACTCATCCCGTGCCCCCACGGGCCACGGGTTCCTGGCAGACGCCGTCCCCACGCGTGGGGGATGCAGGACCCGTGGCCAGGGCGCTGGTGGGCACCAGGCTCCCCACGCCTGGGGAAGCGGCTCCTGGCACCCGCACGGCTCTGCGGGACCCAGCGGCTGCGCCTGTGGGATGGGGTCAGCTCAGGGCCCCGCTCAGCCCTGGGGCACGTGTTAGTTCAGGTAGGAAAGATGTGGGGGGAGCAACGTTTGGCAGTGCCGTGCTCCCTTTCTGATGCCTTTTGCAGCAGCAGTGGCGGAACGGGAGCTGCTGAGCATCCTTCCTCAGCGATGCAGCTGCCAGGAGGGTCCGTCCCTCTCTGGCCTTGCAGGAGGAAGAGGGATCTGACCCTGCAGGGCTGGAGCTGGCTGGTACCAAACGCTCCCCAGCCGTAAAGGGCAGCGACCCCCGCGCACCCCAGCAGCAGGGCATGGCCTGGGTGGGCTTTGCCCTCTGGGCTCCTGGGGCCACGCTGGGGCGACGCCGGTGGCGATTCCTCCGTCGCATGGATGCGGGGCCACGTGTCGCTGGGCGGGGAAACCCAGCTCATCCTCCTGGCAGCCACCGGCTCTCTTTCCGCGGCCACTGGGTTTCCTTTCCCGCTCTGAGTCAGAGAAAGTCGCCTCTCCCTGGGAGGAGAGACGAGGCTCCCGAGAGCTGGCGGCCTGAAAAGCCTCGGAATGAGTAAGACGCGGCGCAGCGCCCGGTGCTCGGCTTTCCCCGAGGACGTGGGGACGGGGACACGGCCACGTGGCGCAGCGGGCACATGGGCTGTGGGCACAGGAGCCAGCAGGGGTCTGCTCTTCTCACGGAGCCCATCTGTGGCCCGTTTGCCCACCCTGCCTGCGCCTGCTCGGGGCTGGGCCCGCGGTTCACTCGGGCTCTCCTTGCCCCGCAGGATGAGCAGGAGGTGGCGATGCCACCCCTGTGGCTCCGGAGTCCCAGACTGGAGGTGGGACCCCCTGCGCAGTGCTGGGCCGTGCTCGCCCTCCCCCTGGCAGCCCATGGCCACCCAGGCTGGCACCCTCACCCTCCCGGGGCAGGAACCCGCTGGGCTCTCTGCACCGCGCCGCCGAGGAGGGGATTTCCAGCCGGCTGTGGCTCTGCAGGGGCAGCGCCCTGGCCCTTCCCGCGCCCCTCGCCCAGGCAAGCCGGGGGCTGCATTCCAGGGAAAGGGAGCGGGATGGACCCATAGAGAATCCGCATCTCCCTTCCTGCCTTGGGAAGGGGTCATGGTGCTGCCTCTCTCAGTGGCTTGCACAGATTACGCCCAAGGCCACCAGATAAACGCAGCAGCCTCTGGCTCATTAGGCAGCCCCAACCCGCTGGGATGAGCCTTTATCTGCCGGGGATTTCATCCCGGGTGACGTGTGGGACCCGTGGGATCTAATTAATCCAGCGTCCGCCAAGGTGCTCAGGAGCCGGTTTCTCTGCCATGGCAAAGGTGAAGGTGAAGCTGCTTAACCCTTCAAGTTTTCACGCTGAAATGAGCTTCAAGAGGAGTCAAACATTAACTCGCAGCTAACCCTGCCCTCGCCTGGGTTTTTCCAGTTGTGCAAAACAGATCTGCCAAAATAAACACGTTTTGCTGTGTCGTGGAGCTGGGCTGGAGGTGCCTTTGCTCAGTGTTCGGCCTCGCTGCGGCTTTACAGAGTGAACCAGGTGTAAAGGCTTTGGGACAGTATGTCCCACAGATCCATCCCACGTGGTCCCGGGGCACGGGGCTGCCAGGGCAGAGGCAGTCGCTGCTTCCCGGGAAGTTCCTTCAGTCTGGGACCCTGTGCCTGGCACCACACCACACACACAGAGCTCGAAACCTCCCTGCAGGCACCTGGCCCTTGCCCTGGCCCTGGGTGGCTCCTGGGGGACACCCTCACTATGGGAGAGGGTGCAGGGATGTCAGGGACCCCAGAAACGGGCCCTGGCTCCCAGCAGCAGAGACGCTGATGGCCCAGCTGGGCATTCCCAGCATCTTCCCCACCTGGGACCCTGCCCCAGGGAAAGGTGTAAATAGGACAGGGCTGAGGAGGAGCTGGGGCTTGCAGTGCTCAGCTGCTGCCAGGTTCCCAGTGCTCCCAGCAGCCAGAGCCAGCAGGATCCTGGACCCAGTGCTCCTGGACCTGGTGAGTGGAGAGGCTGCTGTGAAACAGGCTCCCTGCGAGTGCCCGACCTCCCCACAAAGAGCCCTGCCATGGCTCCCGGGTTTCTGGCCCCTCGTAACCTTCCTCCACCCGAGTTTCTGGCCTCTCTTGTAGCCTTCCTGCAAGGCAGCAGGGTGGGCTCCTGTCCCGGGGGGCTGGTGTCCCCAGTTTGCTCCTTCTCCCTCCTCCCTGGACCCCAGAGAGCTGCCGGCAGCAGCCTCCCAGACCTGCCCCACGTGAGGCCCTCGCTCCCCTGCATCCCCCTTTGGACTCGGCCTCGGACGGGAGGTGTTTATTACTGAGGGGACATAGAAAGTCTTTAAGCAAAACGGCTTAAGGCTCTGCTTTAGTGGCCAGGTTAAACGCTTCGCTCCCACCCTGTAAAGATTGTGCCCTGGGATGGGTGGGAACGGGGTGCGGTGGGCTCCGAAAGCTGCAGTGCTCGCTCGGGGCTTGTGCTTGGCCGGGCTGGAGCTGGACCCTGGGGCTCGGTGCGGCGGCGGCGGCTTTACCCGCGTGTCTCTGCTCCGCAGCCGCCTCGGCTCCGGGAGCTTGTGCTGCTGGTGGGGAAACCGCTCCAAGGGGAGCGCCGGCTCCCGTGCCCTGTGCGCCCCAAGGCCCGTGCAGCAGGTACCCGAGTGCTAAAGCTGCTGCTGGCATCATACGGGTGCTGGCGAGACCCCCTCTGTGGCTCTGCCCCAGGCTGGAGCCCGCGGTGACCTGGGGCACCTTTCACCAGTGTCCCCCATATGCTGGATGCGAAGAGGCTGAGCCCGCCGTGCGCTGCCGAGCCCGGTGGTGCCCGCGAATCCCTCCCCAACGGCAGAGAGCCAGGACAGAGGATGGCACCGAGAAGAGAAGAAGGAGCTGTGCTCGGCTCCCTGCGCTGTGCTCCCGCTGCGTTGCGGCTCCTTCGTCTCTCCCAGGCTCTTGGGTGATTCTCGCCGCTCTCCTTTGGCGGGGTCACTTCAGACAGGCCGGGATGCAGGAGAACGTCCTCTTCACCCGCAGCAGGAAGGGAGTCGTGCTCCTGATGTCTCTGGCTCTTGGGACCAGTCCTTGCCGAGCTCCCTCCGTCCTGGCCGGTCCTCCTCTCCCCGCCGGCAGCAAAGCCTTTATTTCTTCCTCGTCGTTGAAAGGGGATGGCCCGTACCTCTGCTTCAGGTGCCTGCGGACCTGGGGAAGGGGGGAGAAGCAAACTAAGGAGCCTGTTTCCAAGGGCAGGGCCAAGCCTGCAGCAAGGGGAGGGGGGCAGCAGCCTGGTCCCCTGGGGACTCATCCTGGCTCTGCAGCCCGTGGGCAGGCTTGGCCGCAGGGCAGAGCGCGGCTGGCAGAGGCTGGTCCCACCTTGCGGGCTGAGCCGCCGCCGAACTCAGCCAGCTGCTGCCTGAAGCCGGGGTTGGGGTTGGCGACGGGCCGGATGGTCCGGATGGCGTCCAGCACCTCCTGGCAGCTCAGCTCCGTCACGGCCATGACGTAGGCGACCACCACGGTGGTGCTGCGGGAGATGCCGGCGAGGCTGGCGAGGGAAAGGGTAGAAGGGCCGCTGTCAGCCAGCAGCTCACCCCTTCCTCCATCCACCCTTGTGCTTCAGCTATTTCAGTTCCTCTTCCTGAGAACTCTCTGTCCGGGAGGCCTGAGCCTTCCCAAGGTCCTTCCCATCAGTGCCTATAAATACCGGCTCCTCCCCGGGGAAGCGAGAGCAGCGGCCGCTGCCTGGCTGCCTGCCCCAGGCCCTGCTCTTCCCCTTGCTCAGCTGCAGCAAGAACCTGCCCCAACTCCAGGGTTTCCTGGATCCCGCCAGGCTTGAGCCACAAACCACGGCCGAGGGTGGATCTGTGGGCACGGAGCCCTCTGGCACAGGCTGGCTTTGATCGGGGCTCCGCAGCCAAAGAGGGGCACCTGGATCTTCTCTGCTGTGCTGGGGGGACACGGCACTGGGCACGGGGAAAGATGTAGGACAATAGGAAATGGCCTCAGGTTGTGCCAGGGGTTGGACACGAGGAACAATTTCTAACCCCCAAAAATTGTCCAGGCCTGGCCCAGGCAGCCCAGGGCAGGGGTGGAGTCCCCCTGATCCCCAGAGGGGTTTCCAAGCCGTGGAGATGTGGTGCTGAGGGACACGGGGCAGTGCTGCCCTGGCAGTGCTGGGGGAACGGGGGCACTCGATGAGCTTAAAGGTCTTTCCCAACCAGAACAATTCTGCGATTCTAAGCAGACGAGTGGGTAAGTTACCAGTGGACGAGGCAGTTCCCTCCGTGCAGGCGACTCTGGTGGATAAAACTGATGCATTCCTTGAAGTGCCTCTTGCTAGCAGGGAAAATAAACCAGTCAGAACAAGGGCTTGGGGGTGGGGCAGGATTTTTCGGCCACAGGCAGAGCAGCCCCGTACGCTCAAGGATGAGGCACGAACACTAAGTGCCCGTTGCTCTACAGGCAGCTGCTGAGACCCTTCAGCGTGTCCTGAGCCAGCACCAGCCCCCCAGGTACTCACATGTTGGCTTCGGGGGTGTCGGGCAGCGGGATGCGGAGGTAGGTGATGTCCTGGAAGACACAAGCGAGAGGAGAAGGTTGGGTGCTGTGCTGGGGGTGTCTCAGGCTCGCGGCCGGGCTGCTCCTCGCCCCAGTGCTCCCCCAGTGCAGCATCCCCTGCGTGGGGGGCAGCAGGAGGCAGGGGGGGACAGGCGGCTCGTGGGAGGGAGTGGGAAACAAGCTGAGGCTGGAGAACTGGGAATTGTTTCCCGTCAGCGTTCAAGGCCAGGTTCCAGTCCCAGGACGGGCATTTCCCATGCTGGGGGTGGGGGCTGCCCAGCTCCTCTGGGACCACAGAATGGGGAGAGCTGTACAGGGAGGACGCTGAGGGGCAAGGAAGATGCTGCAGCGTGGAAGGAGCTGCAGAGATCTACACGGAGTGTTGGGGGTGTGACCCTACCTGCAGCAAGGGCTGGGGGGATTCATGGATCGAGACGATGTGGGTGATCTTGTTCCGGCTCAGCTGCTCCAGGTCTTTGGCATCTAAAAGATTAAAATAGATATGAGCGTGTGTTCACTTCTGACTTTTCTCTTCCCACAAGCGCTCCCGCCTTGCTCCTGCAGACAGAGCTCGCAAAGCCCCCTCCAGAGCATCGGCTGCATCACACCTGCCACGGGCAGCAGCGCAGGTACAGGCAAGTCATAGAGTCATGGACTGGTTTGGGTGGGAAGAGACCTCTAAAGCTCATCTGGTGCAACCCCCCTGCAGGGAGCAGGGCCATCTGCAACTCGAGCAGGTTGCTCAGAGCCCCCAACAACCTCCCCTGCAATGGGGACAGGGATGGGGCAGCCACCACCTCTCGGGGCAACCTGGGCCAGGCTCTCCCCACCCTCAGCATCAACAATTTCTCCCTTCCCTCCACTCTCAATCTCCCTCTGTCAGTTCCAACCCATCCCTCTTGTCCTGTCCCCACAGGCCCTGCTCCAAAGTCTGTCCCCATCTTTCTGCCAGGCCCCTTGAAGCCCTGCAAGGCCCCCAGAAGGTCTGCGCGGAGCCTTCTCTTCTCCAGGCTGAACCCCCCCAGCTCTCCCAGCCTGGCCTCCCAGCAGAGGGGTTCCAGCCCTCCCAGCATTGCTGGGGCCTCCTCTGGCCCCGCTCCACCAGGTCCCTGTCTCTGCTGGGCTGAGGCCTCCAACACAAACGCGCCCCAGAAATCTGGAACACAAACCCCATGATACCGAAGCAGAAACCTCCTCCCTCTGAAGGCGCTTGACCTTGCGGCTCGTGCTGGGTGAGTATCCACATCTGCACGGAAAATCTCCTTCCTTGGCAAGGAGGCAGCTCCCGCCTGCCTGGACTTGACCCCAGCCCTGGGAGGAGATGTGGGCTCTGCCTGCACCCCCTGCACAAACACGCTCGTGGCAGCCTCAGGAAGCCGCTTTACCTGGTTAACGATGGAAGAGCAGCTGCAGCCGCTCCTATCAACCCTGAATTTGGACTTTGGCACCTGAGGGATCTGCAGAAACCCCTCGACCCGCGCCCTGCGGCGCCCTGTGTGCGTCCTCTGCAGCTGCAGGCGCAGCAGCGGCGTGTCCTCGGCTGTCGGGGGCAGTGACCTGGTTCTCGCTAACGCCTCAGCATCCCCGGCTGCGATCCTGGAGCGCTCCTTACACTGCGAGGGGATCACGCTCATCCTGCTGCCTGAGCAGCTTTGTGTAGCCATCAACCTTTCCCGCTGGAGAGCAGGGGGGATCTTCCCCCATCTCGCCGCTTTGGGTTCCTAAAGCTCCACGTGGTGTAAAACCTTGGCTTGGGAATCTAGAGGTGGTGATGGCACGATGTGGATTTTAATGGGAGCGAGTCCCCGGAGAGACGCGCCATGGCTGGGCTGAGCCTGAGGGGAGGGAGGTGGGACCCCCGTGGGGAGCCACGCAGCACCCACCCCCTTCCCACCCACCTTCGGCAGGGAGATGGCAATAATTAGTGACCCTGGAAAAGCTTCCAGGGGGAGAAAATGTCTCTGTGAGCAGCCAGAGCTTCACGCAGCTGGCCTGAAATCTCTGCCATCACCCCGGACAGCAGGCAGGGAGATGCTCAGGTGGAACAGGGTGAAGCCCCCACATCTGTGGCACTGGGTGAAGCCCCCACATCTGCAGCTCCTCACAGGAGCCCCTGTGATGAACCAGGGTGCTGGGTGTCCTTGCCCCCTGCTCCCAGCAAGCTGCAGCCCCCCCAGCCCACCCCGTGGTGCTCCCTGGGGTGCGGGGAGCCCAGAGCTGCCCTGGCAGAGCCGCTGCTCGGGCTCCGGTGACATTTTAGGGCTTCACACCAACAGTTTTAAACCTTCTCAGCGCTTCCAGCAGGACTCGCGCTGCCAAAAGAGCCGCTCGGGAGGCAGGCACCACCAGCTCCCGGCGAGGGATCCGTGCCAGCCCGAGCACATGGCACAGCCCACGTGGTGCGTGACACCCCACGGGACTCGGAAGGGTTCGAAGGCACCGCGACCCTTCCTGGGGAGGCCGACACCCCCTCAGCCCCTTCCCCCCGCGCGTCCCAGGAGCTCAGGGCAGCCGGTAAAGGAGGAAACCAAAGCAAAGAGAGAAGGGTCCTGCCTTGTGTCCCCCCGGTGACCCCGCTCTAGCTGCTGCCCACACAAACTGGGTGGCAGAGCGGAGTGTGTGGTGGGTGCCCGGCAGGGTGGAGGGCACTGCTGGGGCAGTGGGTGCCCGGCAGGGTGGTGGGCACTGCCAGGGCATCAAGCAGCGTTTGCAGGCAGGGTGGCACGAACGCAAGCAAGCGCAGCGCCGCGGCTGGAGGACATCTCTCCGCTTACCGATGAAGTTCCCAAGGTAGAGGCCAGGGAGGATCTGTGGGACACAAGGAAAAGCGGCGGCGTGAGCAGCGACCTCGTGCCGGGGGACCCGCCGCACCGGGACCCGCCGTGAGAGGCGGTGACCTTGGCTGGAACGGCCAAAGTTCTGCCGCTAACGTCGCCGCCACCAGCCCCGGGGCAGCTGAACCTGCGCCGCTGCCCTGGCACCCAGCACCTGGGCCTGGCTGCAGCCCTGGCACCCCAACCTCCCGGGCACTGCGAGTCTGCCACGGCTTTTTTTTATTGCTCCTCGTGCTTATTCTCAATCAGTTCTTTGTCAGGGCTCCTTCCTGAGCTCAACGAGCTGCCTACGCCTCCGGACAGCCTTGGGCTGCACCCGTGACCTGCGGCCAGGCTGCTGCCCGCGGGACGGGGCAGCAACAGGCACCGAGAAGCCGGGGTGGGTGGGGTGGGGCTGCAGCGTCCCCCCCTCCCAGCCCCAGGCTCTGCTCCCCTGGCTCTGCGCTGCGGGGAGCCGGCTTCTGGCAGCCCAGGAACAAATCGCTCTGGACGCCGCGTCTCCAGCTCAGTTTCCTGGTGAAATTCCACTTCTCACGATGAATGGATAATTCGTTGGCGATGCCTCCGTCGCTCGCGCGGCTGGTGCGGGAGTGGGACACCTCGCGGCCCTTCCCTCCCCTGGGTTATTTCGCCCCCCGTGCCAGGCTGGGCAGTGGGGCTCCCCGGGGCTGCTCCCCTGCCGTGTCCAGCCCGTTCCCCTCCAGCTTCTCCCTGCTGCCACTTTTGGTGCCCAGTGCCCGGGCAGGGGAGCAGATCAGCACCAGCGCAGCCGGGCTCCCGCTCGCCTG
The DNA here is from genome assembly GCA_013389965.1 of Todus mexicanus. Lineage (NCBI taxonomy): Eukaryota > Metazoa > Chordata > Aves > Coraciiformes > Todidae > Todus > Todus mexicanus. Next base: position 22,125 of record WEIS01004559.1, on the reverse strand, counting down.
GCTGCCCACGCTCAGGAAGGTTTCTCTTCAACACCTCCAAGAGGGATTTTTTTATTATTATTATTATTATTTTACGATTCCTGAGCTTTTAGATCAATTCTGTGTCTGCAAGGCGCCTTTAACCTGCAGCTGCAGCGCAGAGAGGAGCCGGCAGGACGTGCCGCTTGGCAAGGGCAGCTCCCAAGGTGAAGAAGGGCACGATGATCCCAGTACGATCCCAGTACGATCCCAGTAGATTTTTTGCACGATCCCAGCACGATCCCAGCACAGCCCCGTCCCCAGCGAGGGGGGCCCCTGACCCAGGCGAGGGGCAGTGCTGGGGGTGGGGCGCGGGGGGTGTTTCCAGCTTTGGGACCCCGCAGCTTGCGGTGGGCAGATGTTTGTGCTCGGCGGGGCCGGGGAGCAGCTCCAGCCCCATCGCCCTGCGCCGGGGCTGCGGCATTCGGGGTGCGGGGCCGCGCGGGGGCCCCGGGGCGCGCGCGGGAGCCGCACTTTGGGGTTCAGGGGGGCTGGGAAAGGGTCACCCCTTCTCGGGGGGGGGGTTGCGCTGCCACCCGTGTCCCGCACAGCCCCCGGTGCCCGATGCCTCTCCTCGGGCAGGGAAACGGTGCCAGCATCGGGCACTGGCACCGGGCACAGCACCGGGTACCGGGCACAGCACTGGTCAGTGGCACCGGGCACGGCAGAGCAGCCACCGGGCACCGTGTGTTCCCGTTCTCCCCCTCCCCTCCAGCCCCGGTTCCCCGTTACCTGGCTCATGCCGTTGCCCATGGCCGGTACCGGGCGCCGCAGCGGGGCCCGGGCACGGGTGTCCTTGTGCCCGGTGCTGCCGAGCCCCCGGTGCCCGGGTGCAGCCGCCGTGCCCGCTCCGAGAGCTGCCCCGGGACAGGGGGGGCGGGTCCCGGTACCGAGAGGGGGCCCGGTACCGGCGGAGGTCCCGGTCCCGGCAGCTGCGTTACCCCCGGCGGGTCCCGGGCCCCGCAGCCGCCGCGCCC
>WEIS01004559.1:9363-20842 GCA_013389965.1 Todus mexicanus | reverse complement strand
GGTCGGGGGCTTTGGGGGGGGTCGGGGTCAGGGTCAGGCCGGGGGCGGGGCCACGGTCGCACTTCCGGTGCCGCGCGCGCCCCCTGCCGCTCGGCGTCGCCGTTGCCATGGCGACGGGCGCGGCCTAGCGTGGCCCAGGCGCAGGCCCCGGGCCTAGGCCGGAGCTTTAAACCCGGCCCCCGGGCGCTGCTCTCCCAACGGGGGGCTCAGAGGCAGCCCCGAGGCGTCCAGTGGGTTCAGGCCGCCGCCTCCTCGGCTCTCGCTGTTGCCCGAAGCAGCCCCGGGTGGGGTGAGCGAGGCACCCGCAGCCTGTCCCTGCTGCCTGGCGAAGGAGCTTTGGGCTTAGCACCATCTTGTGATGATGTGTTGTGATCAGGCCTCGGAAAGGCTGCACTTTGAGGAGTCTCGTTTGTATCTGTGAGCGGGTTTAGTTGCAACAGGTAGAGCTTTTTGCTGCCCTGTCCTCCCTGGGGTGTTGCTTCCACTGGAGGGGGTTTCCAAGCCTCATGTGGCCCCAAGGGAGGTTTAGGTTGGAGCTGAGGAATGATTTCTGCCCCACAAGGGTTGCCCAGGCCTGGCCCAGGCTGCCCAGGGCAGGGGTGGAGTCCCCCTGATCCCCAGAGGGGTTTCCAAGCCGTGGAGATGTGGTGCTGAGGGACATGGGGCAGTGGTGCCCTGGTGGTGCTGGGGAATGGGTGGGCTCCATGAGCTTGAAGGTTTCTTCCAACCAAGCTATGTCCAGATTCTGAGCTGTGGCGCTCACCAGCCTTGGCATTAGCAGGGCTGAGAGTGGTTTGCCCCCCTGGGACACAACCTGTGGCCCTGGGGCCTCATCCTGCCTGCAGAGCAGTGTGGGCAGCGCTGGGCAGGGCTGCCTGTCCTGGAGAGGGGGGTGCCCAGGAAGGCTGCAGTAGAAATGGTGGATTCCAATGTGGATGGTCAGACCTGCTCTGTTCCTGCTCCCTGTGTTCGTGCAGAAGTATAGAAAATCAGACTGAGCCTCCTCCAGAAGAGAGGCAGTTCTCAATGGGAGCTGTGGGGGGTTTTGTCTCCTGCGAGGATGTGGTGCAGCTGATCCCCAGGAACTTCTCCCGGACAATTAAAGTGAGTCAGACTGCGGGAGCATTTGTTGCGCTGAACCTTTTATTTCTCGTTCTACCCAGCTGAGTCAGAAGAGCGTCTCGATGAAGAATCTGTAGAGGTTTCTGAAGCCATTAGAAGGAGAAGGAGGAAAGTTTGAGGCAACAGAATGCGCCTTTATTCCGAAGACCTTTAAAATGCCTTCAGAGAGCCACTTGTTTGTGGAAGAATTTCGCAAGAATCCTGGCATCGCTTGGGTTGTGAAACCAGTAAGTATGTGCTCGCCCAAGGAAAGCGAGAGAGAGATGAATGGATGCCCTCGTTCTGCGGAGGGAGAGGAAAATACGCAGGAAATCCGCGGGAAGAACTGGGCAGAGCAAGGTGGCCACGAGCATCCCAGCTCCTGGCCAGCTTCCTGGTCAACAGGTACTACCAAAACACTTCTTCTTGTGCAACAGTTTTATTTTGGCTGTGGCAAGACCGCTCGTTTTGTTTGTGGAGCCAAAGTTAGCTCCGTGGTGAAGGTAGAAAGTGCAGAGTTCCTGTCTGGAGGAACAGCTTGTGCTCCCGGGGGTTCTCACTGTGGGGTTAGGACGAGGTTCCTGCTCTGAAATCTTCCGGCTTGGCTGCAGGTGGATGTGCAGGGGTGGGGGTGCAGGGCAGTTGTCTGATTGGGCTTCTGGTTAAGCAGCGTTCAAGGGCAGCCTCTAAAGATGGAGCTGTGAAAGCCACTGGTTCTAGGGAGATCCCACCACGCTGGCTGTCAGCTGGTGTAAGTCTGGCCGACAAACTGAACGAGCTTCATCCTGAGCATGTGAGGAGGCTACGGGAGACTCCGTGAGCAGCCTGGAGCTCAAGTTGGGGCGGGTTTGGTTGGTGTTGCTTATCTCTGCTCTGCAGCTAGAGACACGAAGGGTGGCCTCATGCTCTGAATCACATTTGACCCTCCAAACCCGCTCAACGCAGCAACTTCCACTTCAGCCAGTGTCCTGGGGACCAAGGGAAAACCGTTGCCTTTAGGAATCGCGACAACACGGCGTGGTGCCAGAAATGCCTTGCTTTGGCCAGGTGATTCAAGCTGCTTAAACATCACAAGGATCGTGCCGTGGTGCAGAATTAAATGCACCTGTCAGTGAAAGCTGTGAGCAAGCGGCTGCTTTGTGTTGGCGGGTCTGGGGAGGGAGCTGGGCCGGGAGGATTCGCCCTGCCCTGCGAGTTGGGCCCATTGATAAGAGCACACTGGTGAGAAGGGAATGGGAGATAATTATGCAAACGAAGATGTGAATTACAGCCAGGAGGAGAGCAGCTAGTGATTATCTAACTCTGCAAATGGGACTGTGTTAATTGGCAATGAAAACCCTTGTATTCAGCTGATCTTTATGCCCACAACCCCAATTAACATGGTAAATAAGCAGAGGATAGTAAACAGGGGTGTATGATTCTGTGATTGCGGAAATTACACCAACAACTTCCCTGGAATAGTTCGTGGCTGACCTCAAAACTCTCAGAGAAGTAAAAATAAACTCAGTGTTGCTTCTTCTGTGGGTCTATGCTCTCAGCAGCCCCCCGTTGTGACCTCTTGGGTTGTCTCCTCCCGCGCTCAGATGCAGCAGCAGGTCAGGACGGGCACTGTTCTGCATCCTGGGGCCACAGGAGCCTCGACCTCCTTGGGAAGGTGCCCTGGGAGTGCTTATCTGGGCCACTATTCTCTTGCTTCTAGTCCATCGCGCAGCCTCGGCTGTCTTCAGGACTGTTCTGCTCTTCTTGCTGTAATTCTCTGACATCTTTCCATGACTTTCCTGCTTAAGTTTTCCTATAACGTACACAAATTTAAAATGTGACTTAAAATGCCCGACAACATATGTTGTGTTACTTATATTTCTGCAAGCATGTGGCGAAGTGTTTATTTGGTGCTGTGGAATTTCCCCAGGGCCTGGCTGCCTGCGCTGCCCTTTCCTCCGGGAATCCTCTGGACACGCAGGAATCTGAGCTTGGGTACAGGCAGATAATGAATGGGGTTTGCAGGGCTCCTACCCTGAGGCTGTGGGAAAGCTCAGGAGACGCGAATGTTAAAACTCTGCTCCTCCATCTGCAGGTTGGCAGATCGCAAGGGGAAGGAATCTGCTTGTTCCAAAGCCTGAAGGATGTTGGTTGAAAGAGGTGAGAGACTCTCAGTCTTCTCCTTGGGGAACATGCAGCAGGAGTTTTGTCCTGCTGCCTTTATTTCACCCTCTTCTTCTGTGGATGCTGTGCAAGACCCTTCACCATTCCCCAGGGAAACTGCTGTGGGTTGAAGAGAAGACGTTGGCTGCTGGCAGGGAACTTCTGGTGGGAACCTGGGGACCCTTTTTCCCTGTAGCTCTACAGGAGTCAAGGCTGAAGGGTTTAACTGCTTTGGTTAATCCCAGAGTGTTCAGAAGGTGTTCAGCAGCAACAGACGCTGCTCAGAGCTCGAGGGCTGTGACAGCCTGAGCCAGCAGGGTCTGAAACTGTCAGGGTGTTAATCATACAAGGGATTGCTGGGGAGACCTTCTGGGGGCCTTGCAGGGCTTCAAGGGGCCTGGCAGAAAGATGGGGACAGACTTTGGAGCAGGGCCTGTGGGGACAGGACAAGGGGGATGGGTTGGAACTGCCAGAGGGAGATTGAGAGTGGAGAGAAGGGAGAAATTGTTGGTGCTGAGGGCGGGGAGAGCCTGGCCCAGGTTGCCCCGAGAGGTGGTGGCTGCCCCATCCCTGTCCCCATTGCAGGGGAGGTTGTTGGGGGCTCTGAGCAACCTGCTCTAGTTGCAGATGGCCCTGCTCAGTGCAGGGGGGTTGGACAGGATGACCTTGAAAGGTTCTTTCCCACCCAAACCAGTCTATGGTTCCATGTTTGTAGCCCCAGAGCAGCTGCATTCCCTGGGATGGGGCTGACTCATGATGCTTCTGCACCCTGTGGGTCGGTGCCCACAGGCTGAGCCAGGCTGGAGCTGTGACTGTGGAGAGTCTTCAGCTGTTTTACGTGCAGGGAGCTGCTGCCTGAAGGATACAGCTGCTCGTGCTCCGGGTAGTGGGGTTTGTTAGCTGGGTGCAGCACCCCGTAAGTGTCTGTAGGATCTCTAGCCCCGAGCAGTGAAACTGCCAATTTGGCTATTTCGGGAAATGTTCCCCTCTGAGTGTCAGCGTATCACGAGTATCACGGCACTTGCCAGAAGCGCAGTGTCACTCTCATCTCTTGTGCTTGTGTATCTTACGGCCGTGCCCCAGCAGCACCAGTGAACCCCCAGATGGTGCCGTCTGGCTGCCAGCACCAAACACGACCCATTGCTGTGTCTCGCTGGCTCAAACGCAGACCCTGACTGCAAGATCCCTCCTGCCAACAGTGGAAAAGGACTCTGCAGGAGTAGAGGGTATTTAAAACAGAACAGCAACAAAAAAAAAAAACCCTTTAAAACATAATTTGACTCTTGGTTTTGTTTTTTAAATACAGGTTTTTCTCCCTGGCTAAGTGAAAAATACATATCATTAAAGTTCAGCTGAAATTCTCAGAATTTTATCAGCTACGTACGCAACCGAGGATTGCGACAGCAGGGACCCGAAAGTGCAACTGCCTTGTCATTACGGGAGCTGAGAGAAACAGAAGCAGCAAATAGCGCTTCAGAAATGACAAGAAAATAGGATGATTGTTATTATTCTTTCAGCCCTAATCACGCAAAGCACAAGCGGTACCGTAGGTAAGGAAATTTCCCTCAGATGTGATTTCTGTTCATGGTGCTCTCCCAACAAATGTCTTCTCTAGTTTATGGTTTTAACTCTTCCCTGGTACCTGAGGTACCTGTTACTGCCCCGTGTCCTCTCAGCTCCAGCCTGGTGTTTCTCGAGGTGCCCCTGGGGCAGCTTTATTTCAAATAAGTGACTAAATACAGCCCGGCCGTGGTGCTGGATCGCTCTAATGTGCCGAGTCCACTCTGTGCAGCCTCAGACCAAGCCCCTGGGCCGGCAGGCGGCACGTCAAGAGTCGGGGTGACTTCAGTTTGTCAGGAAACAACTGCATGGGAATGCAAGTCCTCGCTGCGGTGGTGGCAGCGCTGCCTGAGCACCGGGCTGGCAGGAGAGCTGCCTGAGCCCCGCGTCTTGCTGCGAGCTGCTCCCAGGAGACAGCCGCGCTCTGACAGCCGCTCGCCAAGGGTTAACTCTCCTCCTGTGAATTCTCCGCAGCGCTGGCTGCTGCAGCCAGACTTTGCTTTTCACTTGGGTGTCTTTCTGGAAGCTGGAGGGATTTTTTTTCTTTTTTTTTCTTTAGTGCTGTCGAGAACAGGAATAGAAACTCTGCAATAAGCTCAGAATGTTCTTTGGCTCGGCGCATGGGAAAGAAGTTTGGGGTTGGATTTCTGATTGCTTCACGCTGGCTGCTGCCGGCTCGCAGGGCACGGGTTCTGCGAGAAGGCCTCGCTGAGGTGAACCAGAGGCGAAGCTGCCCGCTTCTCCCTCAGGTCCTGTTGCTGTATCTCCTCGGCTGCCTTCTGGAGGTGAAGCTTCACCTTCCCTCCTGGCCAGCAGCCAGGACGGTTGTGAATTCAAGTGTCACCTTCTCAAAGGCTCATTTCATATTGTGGGCAGGGAGGGCAGGTGGGAGAAGCCGTTTAGTTCCTTCTAGGGTTTTTTTTATGAAGATGTTGGGACTGGATGGTCTGGTTCCACATCTTCCTTGGCACCTGATCATAATGCTCGAACCCTTAGAGTGATTAAATGGTGAATTTCTAGAAACAGGGAAGTAAGCGAAGGCGCTGCTTCTCACTTCCCAGAGATCTGCTCTTCTGAGAAAGCTACAGGCAAGAGAGCTCTCCTTGTAAGTTGATGTTAATTTTGATCAGTGTCAAACTCCAGCCTGGCCAGCCTCGCTTCCGGCACTGGTACATTCAGGGTGTACCGTGCTGGCTGCAGAACGGTAAAATGTAGCTCAAGCAGTGGCAGTTGGCTTTTTGGACTGAAAGAAACCACAGCTCTGTTTCAAGGAGTCTGAAACGGGATATTTTTGGGAGCTCTGAAGTGCGTGTGGAGCTGGACAAGGCAGCACCAGGCTGCCCAGAGGAGGCCCCGCTGCCCTGTCACCCTGGAAGGTGTCGGGGAGTCACCTGCCTTTAAAAGCCTCGTTTCTCTGGTCTCTTGCCTTCCAACAACAGGAGAACCCATCTTCCCAGCAAGACTGAAAGGATAAAAGGATAGTGCCTCTCCCTGCCCCTTCCTCCCCAGCTTCAGAGGATTCCTGACGTGCTTTGCCTCGATCCCGCGGGCACACACAACTTCTCGTCTGTGCTTCGGCCACGCTCTGAATTCCCAATTCCTCCCACTCCTGTTCATGACACAACAATGAACCAGCTCTGAGGCCACTCTCCAGAGGTGCTGGCACAAAAACCCAACAAGGACCAGACACACGGAGCTCGGAATGTCCCAACACTCATATTTTAATGATCCCGCTTCCACCCGGACCACAGGCGCTGTGTCCCAGCCCACGCCTCTGCCCCCCAGGCTGCAGCACAGTGCAGGGAAGGATTCGCGATCCGAGGAAATGCAGCGGCGTCGCTGAGGAGCCAAATGCTTCCCAGCACCTCCCAGGGGTGGGCTCCGGGCACCCCAATGTCCTCCAGCAAACCCTGAAGGCTACAGGAGTGTGAGCTCCACAGGGGACAGCCCAAATCCACACCATGACGATGGCTCGGCCACCTCAGCCCTCCAGGATGCGATTGATGAGCTTCATTTCCTCAGCAGTCATGGGGTTCAGGTTGAATCCCTTTAGCTCAGATTTCCCTGAGACAACACAGAAACGTCCGGAGTTTGGTGCCAGTGAAGCTGCCAATGTCCTGTGGCAGAGGGGCTGCGGGGACAGCCCTGGATGCTGATGTGGGGTCACCCCAGCGTGATGTGGGAGCCCGTTCAGCGTGCTGGGGGGTGACAGCTCCACACTGGGAGCTGGACAACTCTGCTGGAGCAGGGAAGGAATTGCAAAGGCAGTGGGAAAGCAGCTGGAGGAACACACCGAGCTCAGGAGCTCCTGGACCCTCAGAGCCTGCTCCCAGAGACCGAGAAGGTTCCAGAACAAGAGCGTTTTTACCTTGAGCTTCATAGAGGCGGTTGACCTTCACGCGCAGCTCTTTCCGGAGGTTGTTTATCTCCTCATCCAGATGTTCCTGGTCTGAGACAAATGGGATGGGCGTGAGGAGGACTGGGGGCTCTGGGGTGAGGGCAGAGCCTCCCCTGGGACGCTGGGTGCAGAAGCTTGGCCAGGTCCCTCCACAGAGCCTCCTGCCCTGCGGCTGCTCAGTGCTCCCACCCTGCTCGGTGTCATCTGCAAACTGAACAGAATCGGCCCCAGGAGGGGAGGCGGGGGCTCATCCCGGAGCCCAGAGCTGTGGAGAACCCTGGTGCTTTTCACCCGATCCCATCCCAGTTGGACTTGTCACGGGGCCGCCCCATCCTCACCCTTCTGCAGCATCTCCTTGGTGCGTGGCTTGGGCAGCTCGATGAACATGGTGCCGAAGCAAACCAGGGCCTGGGCTGGGGAGGAGCAGGAGGAGGAGACGCCTCGGTCAGAGCCGCCGTTACCGGGGCTGGGCCGGGGGGAGCCGGGGCTGGGCCGGGCTCTCACCTTCGGGCTCCGGGTCCTTCTGCAGCGCCCGCAGCGCCTCCCGGGTCCGGTTCCGCTTCACGTCCAGATCCACGATCTGCAGAGGGACAGAGGCGGCTGCGGCCGGGACTCGGGGCTCCCGGGGCAGGGCAGAGCCGGGCCGGGCTGTGCCGTACCGGGCTGTACCGGGCCGGGCTGTGCCGGGACGGGTTGTACCGGGCCGGGCTGTGCCGTACCGGGCTGTACCGGGCCGGGCTGTGCCGTACCGTACCGTACCTGCTGCCGTGCCGCCAGCACGTCCTCGGCCAGCTCCTCCACCTCGGCCAGGTAGCGCAGCACGAAGGCCGCGTCCCGCGCCATGCCGGGCTAGGCCGGGCCGGGCCGGGGCCGGTTGTGTCCGTTCCGGGTCCGTCCCCGGTGGGTCCCGGGCCGCAGCCGCTGCCGCGCACGAAGGTTCCGCTCGGGAGGGGCCCGGGGGCAGCGCGACCCCTGGCGGCAGCTGCGGGCTCAGGACCCCCGGGCTGGCCCCCGGGAGCGGCTCGGTGCTCCCGGGATGGGCTCGGTGCTCCCGGGACTCACCCCGGTGCTCCCGGGATGGGCTCGGTGCTCCCAGGACCGGCCTCGTTGCCCTGGGCTGGGGGCAGCTCCTGCCCCCGGGACCGGCTCCGTTCTCTCGCAGGGGATTAGCGATGGAACAAGTGGTTGGATCCACGGGCGGGTGTTAATGGTGTGGGATTCAGCAAGGCCAAGCACCGGGTCCTGCGCTGGGGCCACAACAACCCCCGGCAGCCTCCAGGCTTGGGGAGNNNGTCCCCATCCAGAGCAGTCAGCTCCTGGAATAGGCTGCCCAGGGAGGGGGTTGAATCCCCATCCCTGGCCGTGTTTCAAGGGCGTTTAGATGTGGGGTTGGGGGAGATGGTTTAGGGGTGAACTTTGCAGAGGGGGGTTGAGGGTTGGACTCGATGATCCCAAGGAGCTTTTCCAACCTCAGAGATTCTGTGATTCTCTGCCTGGCAGCAGCATTCCCGCTGCTCTCAACCAATTGGACAGGGCCTGTTGGGACAGGACAAGGGGGGATGGGTTGGAACTGCAAGAAGGAGATTGAGAGTGGAGAGAAGGGAGAAATTGTTGGTGCCTGGCCCAGGTTGCCCCGAGAGGTGGTCACTGCCCCATCCCTGTCCCCATTGCAGGGGAGGTTGTTGGGGGCTCGGAGCAACCTGCTTAGTTACAGATGTCCTTCTTCTTGGCAAGAAGCTCCCCAAAGGGTGTGTGGTGACCCCCAGTGCTGCAGCACCTCTGGGCTGCTGGAGATTTGGGGTGGCCACATGGGGACAGGGATGAGCGAGGCGGCGGCTGGCCGGTGGTCACCACACTTCCCTGGGCAAATAATCCCTTAAGGGAGATTACCCAGATCGGAAGATTACACTGGCCCTAATCCCATAAGGTCATTTGTTACAGTTAACCGGGGAGAGCTCCTCCGGCTGCGGCAGCGTGTGCTAAAATAAGGCGGCTTCCAGGGGAGCGGTGGAAGCAAGCGCTGAGGCGCAGCATCCTGCCCGGGCTGCCAGTGATTCACACGCCGCTTGGATTTTTTCCTGACATCAACCAAAAGAGGCAGCGGGACTGGGGCTGGGAGCCAGCGCTGGGAAATGCTCCTTTTTTTTTGGTGGGGGTGGCTGGCTGGAGCTCCGCAGGCTGGATGGGGGGCCAGCAGCATCCTACCCGCCGCCCCAGGGCTGGGTCCCGCAGCATCCCGGCAGGACGGGGGCACCAGGGTCGGCTGCAGAGTGGGGTGCAGGACAAGGGATGGGACACGGGATGCAGGACGTGAGACATGGATCTGCTTTTCTCCTGTGGTCTCACACCGCAGCATCCACCGCAGAGTGATTGGCTTCAGCTTTCTGCCGGCCATGAAGATGGCAACTGATCGTAGAACCACAGAATCGGAGAATACCGGGTTGGAAGGGACTTCAGGGGTCATCTGGTCCAACCTTTCCTGGCAAAAAAGAGGAATCAGATCCACGTGGCTTTGATGAGATCAGAAAAGTGCCTGGTTCTCGTGGTGTGTGCTGGGTCTGAGAGCTGGAGCTCCAGTTACCTCCCAGGGGGGACACATTTTTTCAGGCCAGTGACAAAAAGCTCTGTGGGCAGTGGCAGCCCCGTCCATCTGTCCTGCCGCGCACGCACCGACACAGCCTCTTGAGACTGGGTTTGGCTGCAGAGCTGGGAACTGGAGCTGGGGATGGGGATGGGGATTGGAATGGGGATGGGAATGGAGATGAGACCAGGGATCTGTCTGGACCAGTTACAGGTTTCTGTGCCCCCCTGGGAGCCGGGCAGTCAGAGGGACCAGTCGCCCGCCCGCTGCCGAGGGCAGCTTTGCTTTGCTGTGTATTTTCTTGTGGAAAGAGCAGGGTTTGGGTTCAGCATGTTCCTTTTTCTTCCCTGCAGCTCTTTTATATATGCAACTTGAAACCCTCCCAGCCTGCTGACAGCTGCACAGGAAGGCTTCGGGGATGTTTATAGGGTTTCTTTTCTCTCTCTCTTTTTTTTTTTAACTCCATGTGTCTGTCGGGGCCTGTTAAGATAAATCAGACTTCACCTCCCAGCCCCTGTGTTCTCGCTCAGGCTGTGGATGTTTATCTCTGCGTTAGCAGGGGGCATTTCAGGGCCTGGGAAGGAAGGTGGGTTCCTCTCTCCCTGGTCTCCTCTCCCTGGTGCTGTGCCCGCCGCTGGCTCTTCTCCATTGCCCAGCCAGGACGGGGACACCCCAGGGATGAGCCCAGAGAGGGCTGGGGCTGGCCAGGCGGCCACGGGGGCTCTGACCAGTGGAGCCCGTCCTCAAAGGGACCCCGGCCCTGACAGCGGTGGATCAAAGGCTCCTTTCTTCGGGCTCTGGGATGCTGGGAGCGTCCCCACCCCCAGGCAGGCATTTGCCGAGGGGATCTGTCAGGAGCATCTCCAGGTTGGGCGTTCAAATCGCGTTTCCCGTGCAAACACGGGCAGCCCTGGGAGCGCCTCGCCGAGGGCCTGGCTCTGCTGCCCCGTGCTGCCTCCCGCCTCCCTCCCCCTTGGGTTTGTGCCCTGGGAACTGGGGCTCACGCCCGCGTTGAGCTGGTCCCCGTTGCCGCTCTGCGGGGCGGCATTGCCAGGCCGGTGACAGTTCCTGGGATAAACCACGGTCCTGGCGCTGGGCGCGGCCCAGGCTCCAGCCACACGTGGGGCTCCTCCAGACGCGGGGCTGAGGCGTGCACACCAAAATGCAGCGAGGCTGAGGCCGTCCCGAAGCTGCCTTCGTCAGGCGGCTGCCGTGGTGTGATCCCCCGACCCCGGAGACACCCGCCAAGGAGCACAGAGCCCTTTCCAGCCCTGAGCACACGTCCCGTGGGGCTGCCAGCCCGCCCAGGGCGCTGCAGACACGCTCCGTCCAGACGTGGGACACGCTCTGATGGGGAAAACACAGAGGAGAGATGGTGGTGGGGGCAGAGCTGAGGAGCGGGGCGGCCTCTGGGCACGTCTGCACCCAAACCCCGGTGCCCCAGGGCCAGTCGGGGTCCTTGGCGCTGGCCGGGTGGCTCCTCAGGGGCTTCCCAAAGGCTGGGACCCCCCGTGTTCAGCAGGACCCTGGAGCCGGGTGGGCTCCGGCCCTGGGCGAGCAGCGGCCCCTGCGGCACCTCCCCTCGCCCGGGGCTGGGCTGGGACCCGGAGGAGCCCCCGGGGAGCTCCGGTCCCGGCTCGGGGAGGGTCGGGGGGTCCCTCCAGCCTCGGGGCGGGGTCCGGGGGGGTTGCCGCGGG